>JAMXBD010002056.1:0-245543 GCA_024138025.1 Combretum micranthum | reverse complement strand
TAAAACAAGATAATAGCAAAATAACTCAAATATCAAGATCTAAAACATTATGATGGCAAGGATCTCATGTTCAAGTGTTTTCCACATCCCTAACTTGAAGCTCATGGAGATTTTATGTGAAATCACACATGAATAAACTTGACATTACATGTTTTTAAGATACTAAGGTATAAATCTATTACCTATTGGTTGTGTGGAGTAAGAAACTTGAAAGAAAAAAAAGTGTGTGTGTGTATTAGGGAGGGGAAGAGAGAGTTTTGCAACAATTTTCTAAAGTGAGAAAGTGGAAGAAAAGAAAGTGAGAAAGAAGTTGGCATAAAGGAGTTTATATAGACTTTGTGGATTAGGATTTTCTTGAATAAAAGAAATTAAATAAAACAATTTGAGAGAGGGAAAAATGGGAGGGGAGTTGTGCCTGTTTGCAATGGGAAGAGAGAGAGGGTTTGTTTGTTTTGTGTTGTGTAAGATTTAAAATTTAATTAAGTAATTTAAGTAATAAAGTTATATTGGAAAAGTAAATTGTAAGAAAAAATGATGTAATTGTAAGAGTAGGGTGTAAGGATGTAAGAAATAGGTTATGGGTAGTTGTACTTGTGAATAGTGGTGAAGAATTCAAAAAGTAGATTTGACATTTAAAGTACCGGTAGTAATGAAAATACGACAAAAAGATTATAACTGTAACTTTTTTAACTCGAAAAATTATATATAACTATATATTTGGAAATCTTATGAAATTACGAGTGTAATGATACTAATATCATATATTTAATATTTCGAGCCCCGGGATATGCTTTTCGAAGTCTGTACCCGATCGGGTTCAAATAGATCGAAAATTCGTTAGTCTTATCTTTTAAAGCATCCTAGTATTTTAACGAACCAAACTATACCCTTTACTCATATTCCGACTCCTTGGTTTAGGAATACGGGATTGCCGGATATAAGCAATTAGGGTTTTCCTAGGAATTCGTTGACTTAGGTTTTCCAATTGACTTTCTAATTCAAATCTTTGCTAATTTGGAAACTGTGGGTTTGTGTTTATACAACATATTTAGTTTGAGAAATTTTATTTTAAATTTTTATTTTTGTAAGTATTTAATATCTCTTAACGTTCTCGGAATTATTGAATTGGGTTTTATTTCCAAAGGTTAATCGTTATTTACTTTTTAATAATTTGCTTTTGGGTTCTATATTACCCGGTTTTTATAAGTCAGAGTTACATATAGAATTTGTCATACATAGTGGTTTTGGATTTGAAGATCGTTGAGTTCTTATTTTATTTTTAAGGATTTTCATTCTGTCAAGATTAAGAAATTTCTAGATTCGTTCGTGATTAAGGCTAATCGAAGTTCGATTTTAATTTGGAGTCATCTTTAGAGTTTATATTTCGATGTTTATTATGAAATTATTTACTGACATTTTCTGGGGCTTACAATGCATGTCCATTTAATTTATATAAAGGTTGTGTATAATTATGGCAAACTTAAACGTGATCAAACAATCATCACACATACAACAATATATTAAACAATCCTTTATGGATTCCGATATGCTTAGCATCCATTGTCATGCATACATAAGAGAATAAACATATAAACCCATACCCCATATGTGTTCATTTTATCTTATACGTATAAGATTTAGTGCAACTTTCTACAAGCATAAGTAAGATAACAAAATTTAGAGAGAAAACTCACTCCTCCATATCGCAATCTTCTTAGTCGTAGTCATCCTTAGGAAGGAAAATTTCATGTTTATTCATCACCTAAACAAAAGAAATACCTGGGATGAGTATTTCATAAAAGTTCTATTTAAACTTTCTAACTCTATTTGGTTATTTTCATCAAAATTTAGATTATGTGAAATCACAACTTAAAATGGCTATAACTTACTCATTTTAACTCGGAATTTCGCATATAAGATGTTGTTTTTAACCTACTCAAAAGATATATCTATTTTTAAGGTTATTTTTAACATTTGAAGTTATTCTAGTTAAAAAAATGGGTTGGTACAGCTCTAACATGAAAATTCCAGCTTAATTTGTAATTTTTCTCAATTTTATTCCATCTAAAATTCTATAGCAAACACACAAACGTTTATATAGTTGAAAATCTTTTGATATATACATAGACTCATATTATATGCATGATTATGGTGATGTTGTCTTGAAATAAAATTTGTAAACAATTTTTATGAGAAATAGAGTTTAGTGAAGCATCATTCTTTCACTTGTGATTTAAATTGCTATTTTGTAAATATGTGATTTGATTAACAAGAAAGATCATAATTCAATATATGTATTTTCTAAAGGTCTTATATTTATTTACAAATTCTTGCTTAAAAATTTATTTTATATAACATCATTTTGTGACAAAAACCCAAGTGAGTTTTCGTTAAAAGAATAGCTTAAGTTTTATTCTTTCAACAAAATTCTATTTCTTAGATTTTTAAACGTGAAACTCAATTTAAAGAAATTCATATTTCCATATTTAGTTTGAGTTTATGAATATTTTATTTTTTTATGCTAAACTTCTTTTAACTAAATATTTTCCAAAACATGAACCTTAATATGGTTGTGAGGAAAAATCTTTAGTTTGCTTCAAGTGAGTTTCTATTTATTATAACTATTATCTTCTTAATTTCATAAAAGTAAAATGAATTTTTACTTCATAAAACTTAGTTCCTTAAGTTGTACACCGATTTATTCCTAAGTGGATTTTTACTTAGTGATATTAAACTTGACTTATAAAAGTTGTTTGGTTCTTAATGTTTGCTAAAGTGTTTGTGATAATCTTATAAATAAGTTTTTAAGAAAATTTTATAAAATAAAGAATTATCAACCTTAAGGTTTTAAATGATAATTTTATTTTGGTAGTTTGAAAAGAGAGTAAATAATTACTTAGTTAAATTGGAAAAAAGTCTTGCATAATAACAACAATAAAACCTATGATGAATGTAAGCCCTTGAATTTTTTCGAGAATGGTTTTAGAATACCGAATTGAAATCCTAAATTTGACCAAAGTTGAAACCGAACCTTAATCAATTTCGATAACGGGATTTCATAAGAGAATTTTCAAAACAAAAATAGAAAGTTCAATAATCGTTCGATTCGAAAGTCCGAACATGAAAAGATCCACTTATCTGATCCCTAAGTTAATTTTTAGGGTAAAGTTGGATTAAACCTTAACCCTAATCAAACCAGAGTTTCAAAAGTCTACAAAGACCAAGACAATCAAGCAATTTCAACTCCGGCAATCCCGCGTTCTCAAACCTTAGAAATAAAATTAAATTAATAACTTATAATAGTTCATAATAATATAGGGTAATATAAAAATATCATATTCGCGAATTTTGAGTGTTCCTCGGACTCAAACGGGATCAGTTCTCGAAAGACGTATCCCGAAGCTCGGAATAATAAAAATATTCCAATAACACCAAAAGACTCTACCAAAATTTACATAATAAAACTCTACCAAAATTTCCTCTCAATACCTCTCTCCAACAAATCTCTCTCAAAACACTTTTTACCAATTTCTATTCTTCAAGAAGAAAATAACAAACGCAAAACCCATCATCTCTTTTCAAACCTTCCATTAAACCTTAGGTAAGAATCCTACCTATATTATTTATCATGTTCATACAACTTAGCGTGAGCTTAGTGTATGTTTCTTAGACTTATATGAGTTAAAGAAGCAACAATATGTTCATGTTTTGTTTTTGTTCATGTTCCTATTTTACATTATGTTATTATGTTGTTGCTATTATTGTTATTATTTTTGCTCTAATCTAACTTATATAATATTATTATATATATTTATTTAGAGCATATAAGCTCATTGTTATTTATTTACTTTCATGTCTTGCAATTTATTTATTTACTTGTTTTATGCAATTTATTAAGACTAGTCTTTCTAGTCTTAGACTTGTCCATATCAAGTCAAAACAATTTTCTTTCTTTTCTTTGGGACTAGTCTATTCTTAGTCCCGGGTTATCTTGATGAATCAAGTCTCCCAATACATGATCGGGATACCTTGATGAAGCTAAGGTTCCCAATGCTTGACTATTTTATTATGTTTATTTACTTACAAGTGTTTCTTGCTATCTTATTATATATTATATTTACTTTTATATTGCTACATAATCATATTCACATGATTAAAATGTTGTTGTCTTAAATAAAAAAAAAATTGGTTCTTTTTTGAATAAAGAAAAGTAAACTAGATTGCTTAACAAAAGGAATTTTTTTTAACAAAAGATCTAAATTTTGTTTTTAATAAACATTTTCCAAAAGATAAGCTAATCATAAATTCTAAAAGAATAGTAATGTAGATTTCTTGAATAAAATAATAAAAAAATTCTTTTCTTTTATAAACCAAACTAAATAGTCCATAAAGGAAGAATTTCTAGCATTAAAGGATTTTAACTCAACCATACCTTTTATAAAATTTAAATAAATTCACTATAGACTTTGAAAAGCACATAATATGAAAGTATCTTCAAAACTTGAATTTTATATTCTTTTCAAAATTAAAATAAAATTTTACTAAGTTCTAATGTTAACAAATTCTTTATTAAGAAGGCTTTTCTTATAAACTTGCCTAAGAGAATTATTCTATCATTTAACAAATATTAAGAATAAAACATGTTTTTCAAACCAAGATAAAGTCAACTCACTATTTTGAAAACCAACTTAGAAAAATAAAATTTGCCAAGAAAGTAAAGTTTTAAAGATATATCCATTTTCTAAAGAAGAGAATGATATAAAAATAAAAGGAAAACATACATTTAACACAACTTCAAATATTTGACCATATGAAAAACTTAAAGGATATTTTGAAAAACTTACTTTTCAATCATTAGAAATAAAGTTAATAGATAACTTAAAGAACCAAATTTTTGAAAATGAATTTATTTTTTGAAAAGTGTGGAAACAAAATTATAATAGGAGAACATTTACTCATAACCACTCAAATATACTTTTCTAAACAAATCAAAAAGGAGAAATTCTCAAAAGTTTTATCTTTTTAAAACCATCAAAGACAAATTTTATATGAATTATCAATATTAAGACAACACTACAAAGATCATGCATACAATGTGAGTATAAATATATGTTCAAAGGATTTTTCAGCTATATATATATCCATATATTTTTCTTAAGGATTTTTGAGTAAAGTAAAGTTTGGAAAAATCATATTTTGTAAACTATAAATTCGTAACTATTATGTACCGTAGTATTTTCCAACTCAAATGGCTTTTATGACAAAAAATAACCTTAGAAATGGATAGATCTTTTCGAGTAGATAGAAAACGGTATATTATTTGCGCAATTTCGAGTTAAAATGACCAAGTTATGGCCATTTTAAGTTGGAATTACCTTCTATACGAATTTTAACGATCTTAAACATAGTTTTGTATAAGTACCATAGAATCAATAAGAATACTCATTATGGGTATTCTTCTTGATTAGGTGATCCCAAGAAGTTTTTATACCCGGAGGATTATTTTGATTAGTGGATTTATCGATCTACTCATCCACAAGAAAGATAGATCATCATAGCCAAGTGAGTTTTATTTGCTACTTTTTATGTACTTGGTTGTGCTTATAGTTAGAGGCACTAGAAGTAGGAAAAGATGAAAATGAATTATGTATGATAATATTGGTTGAAAGAATGCTAAGCATACCGAGGCATGAATCATTGTTAATTAACTTATGTTTTACTATTATTCTATTGGAGTATGTGCAAATTCTGCGGTCACTTTTAAATTACTCTAATTATATACTATGAGTTATATTAATTGATTCATGCATATCACATAGTTAGTTTCATTGCATGAGCTGCTATACTTGATGGGACAAGAGTATAGTAGCCGGGTGTACAGTAGCCAGAAATCTGCAAGATGGGCGATTAAGAGCCTGAAAGAACTATTTTAAGATGGGCGAGTAGGAGTCTAAAATAAACTACATGAGTTGGATTTTAAGATGAGTTTTAAAGAGCCTGGAACACCTAACCCTGAATGGAGGGGTAAATCCATTGACACATATGATTTCCGGTAGATCATATATATTGCTTGATCACTTGCTTGATGCATTCATATGCTTGTTTAATAACTTGTTTAAAATCATTTATACAAGTACGTTAATTCAGGAATATTCTCACTAAGCTAGTTATGCTTATACACCGATAGACCTTTGTTGTAACAGGACTATATCTTTTATGCCCGAAGACTTCATATACTCGAGTGGGATGATGTTTTAGAAAGCTTCTAGGAATCTTTTGAAGATCGTAGATTAAATATCTTTTAATGACTTTTGGTATTAGTATTATTTTGTTGTGAGAAAGATTAAGTTGATATTATGATTGTTGGAGAATTATAAGGGAAAAACCTTGAGATGATGTAAGGATTATATTCTTTTAATGATAAATTGGATGATTATTTATATTCTTATATGTTGTATTTACTATATCAAACTATACATCCCACGGTGTCTTTTATTGTTGTGATAGACGCCTTACATATGGTGTTGAAAACTTTCGCATGACTGTGGAAAGTCATTCTTAAGTTTTAATACCGTATGTGGTGGACTGCCACGTTTAGGATACCTTTTGGGGCATGGCAATGAACTTGTCTAATTTTTTATTTAAAAATTATTTGTTGGAACAAAATTCTAAATTTTAATAGAACCTTTTCTAAGTGATAAAATTACATTTTTATAGTGAGCTTAACTTATTTTCTTTATCAAAGAAAGAAATTCTCTTATTTTTATTAAGACAACAACGACATGGTCATGTATGAACATGAGTTTATAATTAAATAATATGACAAAAATAATTAATATGAAAGATGGAAGATAATGAAATAAGCACATAATAAAAGTCAAGTATTGGGAAGTCTTAACTTGTATCAAGACTTCCTTGACTTAGACATCGGTAAGTCCTTTAAGAAAATAAGAAAACAAATAAGAAAATCATGGGAGTCTTAGATTTATTGCAAGGCTCCCTAGACTTAGATTATGGACAAGTTTAAAAGAAAAAGAAAAATTGTTTTGACTTAATGATGACAAGTCTAAGACTATAAAGACTAGTTTTAATATAATAGCATGAAATAAAAAAATATTGCAAGAAAAAATAAATTGCATGAGCATAAATAAATTTTATGTTAGTAATCTTATATGCTCTAAAAAAATATATATACATAAATATCTTTAATAACACATAGAAGTTAGATTAAAGCATGAATATATCATAACAATATAATAAGATATTGCATGAATAAGAAACAAAAGATGAATATATTGTTGCTGCTTTACTACCCATGGGTTCAAGAAATACATACTATGGTCATGTTAAGTTTCATGACATGAAATATATAAATGAGAATTTTACCTAAGGTGATGTGAAGATGAAGGAAGAAAGAAAGCTTTGATAGTTGTATGGAGATGGTGATGCTGTAGGAAGAATAGAGAGTTGGGAAGAATTTTTGGAGAGAAAAATTAGAGAGAGAAGTTGATAAACATTTTTGATAGAGTTTTGTTATGATAAAAGAATAGTGTGTAAAGAGTGAAGTAGTGAAAGTGAATGGGTATTTTATAGATAAATATGAAGGGAATTAATAGATTAATTAAATAAATGAAAAAGAAAGAAATGGAGGAAAAGAAGGGGGGGGGGGGGGGGGGGGGGGGTGGGTTTGGTTTGGTAGGTGAACGACAAAAGAGGAGGAAGAGGTAATATGTGATAAAAAATTAATTTTAGTAAAGAAAAGTAAGTAAAGTGTAAGAGAAGTTAAGTAAAAAGTAATATTGAAAAAGCAAATATAAAAAATAGATTCATAGGTTGTAAGAAGTAAGTAGTAAGATAAAGTAAAGATAAGTGAATATTAATGAATAGTAGAAATGGTACAATGATAATAGACTAAACAAATAAAACAGTGGTGGTAATAAAAATACGCGTAAATGGGTTATCATATATTTTTAGATTTTGAAAGATTCTAAAATTGATATTTTTGAAATCTTCATATTCTTAGGAGTCTAACGATATTATCGAAATATTTTTACTATAAGGTGCACTAAGACATGGTTTTCGAAATCTGTTCTCGCTCGAGTCTGAAACAAACTGAATTTTGATGATTTGATATTTTTAAGTTTCACTATATTATTTCGGACTATACCCTATTATTAACTTAATTTTATTATTTAATAGTTTAGAGCGTAGGATTACTGGATCTTAATTCACTAGAGTTTGTTATTGTTCTAAATTGACTTTAGGGTTTCAGTTTGACTTCGGGCTTTTTTTATTTATTTGTAAGGTCATAAAATTTTGGGATTTTTTATCGTGTTATATTTTTGGCTCAAAATTTACGTTTTACTTTGTTTTTATGATTAATTTAATATTTTTAGTTCCCGAGATTATTTAATCAAGTTTAGGGTTATGGGTTGACTTTGTTTGACTTTCCGTGGTAATTGAAAATTTTTATTCTAAAATTCACCAAAGGGTTTATAGTTTTAGCATTTTATCATTAGTGTTATTTAGATATATAATCTTGACTTGCGTATTAGGGATCAGATAGATGATTTGGTTAGCGTATAGATGCTAAATCGAACGATTATTGGATTTCTCATTTTGTTTTTAGGGTTATCTTTTTCTCAAGGTTAAGAATTTTTGTATTTGATCTTATTTAGAATTTGGTTTTAACTTGGGTTAGTTTTCAGGGTCTTGGTTTTGGTATTCAACTCTAGGATTATCTTTTAAGAATTATGAAAAATTCAGGGGTTTACACAAGGCCGTTTCACATTTTAAAAACTACTTAAAGGAGATCACGAGCCATGTCAGGGTCGTGATCGTCAGGAAAATAGCTTGTCTAGGATATAATAGCCTCGAACATGCTTTTTGAATAGGGCATTAACTCTTTGATACTTGTTCCAATAATTTTCAAGTTTTAAATCTTCTAACTCTTTATTAAGTTCTTATTTGTTTGTAAAATTATGCCAAAACTAACCTATAAACACAGTATCAACATCATCAAGTTCACTTGTAGTCATATGCTCATTTCATATGTATATGCACAATAATGCTAACCTAAGTCATAAATCCATCATTTAAGCTAGTAGAACTCTATTATCACTCTAATCATTCAAGTCCAACTCATTTTTCACTATCAACATCAATACATGCATAAATTCATCAAAAGCTCAAATTTCATTTCTTCAACTACTTAGAGTACATATGCTTACTTGCATATTTAGTTCAATTATATATACATATATATTAGCATGTCCCTTAATTTATCTAAAACATCAAAGTTCTACCTATGTAATACTAACATCAATCAAAACCATGACTAGACAAAACAAGTAAGAAATTAACTTTACTTACTTTTATTGCTACTAGAGTCAACTAAACTTGTCTTGCTACTTTGTTAGCTTGATTTCCTACTCCTACTTGTTCCTTAGGTTATTTCTTTACTTAGGTACGTGTGGAGGTAAGGTTTAGAGAGAAATATTGGCTTGTTTGTATTTTTGGAAGATGAGAGGAAAAGGAAGAAGGGAGAGACGATGGTAGGTCTGTTTTGGATTGATATTCTTATTTCTTTTTTTACTTTTGGGATAGCTTTAAAAGCTTATAGATGATGCTAAAACATAAGCTTGAGTTATGTATGTGTGTGAGCTTGGTTTGCTAGAAAAGATGGGCTTTGGGCTTTTCTAGGAAATTTAAAGCTATGAAGATCTCCCCAATTATCACAATTAATACATATCATGTAAAGACTTGACCTCACCCTGATAATTAAAATAGGTGATTATGGATCCCTAACCACATATAACCTGCAGTATTATATGTAAGGTTGTCCTTATACAAGTGTTTGAGTAATTGTTTGTCTAAATCTTCAAAAGAACAAATTAACAAAAACTATTAACTTTGAAAACTTTAAGAAAAACATACCATCTTCATCATCACATTTCATGAAAGTTATAAACTTAAATCATACATAGTTAAGTATAGATATTACAAACATAAGCTAATAACAAGCCTTACATAAGACAAAAAAGATAGACAAAATATAACATCTATTACATATATCCAAAGCTACATTAAGCTAGTCTATTACAAAAGGAAATCTATCAAGGTCCATGGTCAACATCTAATCCTCTAAATCACTAGGAAGTCCTCAAAGTCTGTACCATAGCCTATACTCGCATAAAACTCATCACTATCATCATCACCTGAAACTGATAAAATATGAGCCAAAGGCCCAGTACATAAGTAACGAAAACACAAGCTTAATGGCATACAAGCTTAGGCTACATGTGAATGCCACAATCATTAAGTTGTTAGATAATCTTTAGTTATCCAAATAATACTAGAGTATTCAAACTCCAAACAGCAGGGTATCGGGGGGAATTTGAGGAACGATCTCCACGCTCAGGAGATTGATATAAGTAGCTCGGATACTTATATCTCATAGATAAATCTATCTAATAACGAATAAGTAATCTCATTTAGGGTACTTAGATGTTTCTTCTCAACTCTACTTAACTCAATCCATAATATCATCTAATTAAATGTTCCCATAAATATTGAATTAAATCATATTACATCCTTTTAATAATAAGTAAATGTTATACCGGTACCAATTACCCTATCAATTACCTACTAAACCACTTACGAAAGTCATTGCATCATGACAGGGTCTAAGCGCCTAAACTACTATGCCCCCAATCTGAGCAAGGTGCTGCTCCTCGAACCGGATTTAACGGAATAATAGACAATCATACAAACAGTTCTTAAGTTTTCTTAATTAAAGTAAACTTAAAGTATGCCTATCCTAAACAAAGAATCAATCATGTTACCACATACTTGTGCTATGAAGGAAACCAATAGAAGCACTTAAGTGTAAATCAGTAGAGGAACTCAAAGGAGTATCTATCACTGCTACAAAGAAATTCAATTTAAATCAATATAAACACTTTAAATTATACTTAAAACATAACTAATTCTAGGCTTAACTCTCATGGGAATTTAAATGAATCCAAAGCAAAGTCATAACATATCATTTATATATCAAACAATCTCATACAAACTCATAAAACCATCACAAGTCAAATTAACAAGCTAAAGAAATGGTTTGATGAAGTTTGAAAAATGGAAAACTGCAGATGATACGCCGGCCTCCAATGCTGGTGGCATTCAGGTGGTGTAGTCTGCACCAAAAATTCTACGCTTGCCAACACTGGCGGCATTAACACAAACGCCCGCAGTATTGTGGTCTACAACAGTAGTATTGAGCCGGTATAGATTGCAACTCAAATTTACCAAAATTTTTTAGAGTTCCACGGGATCGGTTCAAGCCTGTGAATACCCTCAACACTGGTAGTGTTATTGTGTACGCTGGTTGTGCTAACCCCTACGATGGTGGCGTTAAGGAGGTGTACATTGCAGCATAGATTTTCGAAAAAATTGCAAACTTCTTTGTTTCAAAAACACTAACTTTTTACCAAAGTTTTCATTTCTAAACTTCCTTCAAACACATTTCCAACACCAAACCTTAACTTGTATGTATTATAACTTAGCCCATTCATTCCACTCTAAACAATCCTAACCCTGCTCATTCCCAACTCCATTTACTCTAATCCTACATGTTACTTACTTAACACAAATAAGAACTTATAAACTATCAGGATATTTATTCAATACATAACTAACACATGTATATCATTAATACTCATTTTAACATGAAAACTTATATTCTAGTAAAACCTTAAACTAACAAATATACTCTTAACATAACAAATACATACCTTTAGAGTCTTGAGCTTGGTCCTATGATCTTACCACAAGTAAATGATGGTTTTGCTTGAGGAAAAATAGGTGATGTTTGGGCTTGTCAAAGGTAAGTTTTGGATGGTGATAATGGTGTCTTTGGCTTCTCTATTTAGTTACTTTGGTTAGTCTGATTTTTCACACGAATTTTTGCATAATTTAGACTTGATATTTATCCAAATTGTTGACTTGAAGGGCTGCCATGTTATGGGCTCTCTTTGCATGGGTTTGGGCTTGATTTTGGGCAAAAAATCAATGCATTTGGGGCTTTTTTTGTCCAAAATTTTCTGTTGAGTTTGGAAATATATATATTAAACATATTTAACTTGTTCTAAACAAATTTTCATATACTTCATTACACTTACAACATCACAAGCACAACACCACTTGCATATAAACATTAGCATACCATACATATACCTATACTAACACTAACATATTCTATGTATTGGCTTTCACATGCTCATTCTATTAATCATACATGCTCATAACATTTGCTATCTAAAACAAGTAAAATATATGCATGAGAATTTAATTAGTAGTAAAATACATGCTCAAAAAGTTTCATCCTTGAAACTTAGCTTACCTCATTTAATGCTCAAATAACTCTGGATACTTCTGTCTCATTTCATTCTCGAGCTCCCATGTTGCTTCTCTATCCGTTTGTCCGGCCCGTAGAACCTTTACAAAAGGAATCGCTTTCTTTCTTAACACTTTGTCAATTTTGTCCAAGATTTTGATCGGCCTTTCAATTGTACTAAGATTTAGTTAAACTTATAGCTGATGAGAAGAAATGATGCATTAAGATCTGATATGCATTTTCTTAGCTGAGACACATTAAAAACATCATGCACTTCTGATAAATTCAGGGGTAAAGCTAATTTGTAAGCCAACAGTATAACTTTCTTCAGAATCTCATAAGGACCAATATATCTCCATTTAATCTACCTTTAACCCCAAATCAAATTACACCCTTTGTAGGAGATATCTTAAGAAATACATGATCACCTACATCAAATTCTAACGGCCTTCTCCTTATGTCAGCATAACTTTTATACCTATCTTGAGCTATTTTCATCCTTTGCTTCGCCACTTTTATTTTGTCTATAGCTTGTTGTATCAATTCTAGACCTAAGAGCTCATTCTCCAACTTCATCCCAGTGTAAAGGAGGTTTGCATTTTCTTCCATTCAAAGCTTCATAAGGAGCCATCTAAATGGTTGCTTGAAAACTGTTATTATAAGCAAATTCAATCAGTGGTAGATAATTGTCCCATCGATTACCAAAATCCAAGACATATGCCCAAAGCATGTCTTCAAGTATCTAGATGGTCCTCTAAGATTGCCTATCAGTTTGGGGATGAAATGCAGTACTAAACTGAAGTTGTGTGCTCAATGTTGTGTGTAAACTTCCAGAACCTACTAATAAATCTAGTGTCTCTATTAGAAGTGGTCGTTTTTGGAACACCATGTAATCTCACTATCTACTTAATATATATATGTGTGTGTGTGTGTGTGCGCGCGCGCCCCATTTTCTCTAGAGAATTACCAACTCTCAAAGGTATAAAGTGAGCCAATTTTGTCAATCTAACAATAATTACCCAAATTACTTCATGTTTAGCAATAGTCATTGGCAATGCATATACGAAATCCATGGTAATTTCTTCCTGTCTCCACCCGGTTTTTGATGTTCGATTTTAATTTGTTAGTAAGTTAGACAGCTTAATACATAGCTTGCAACATCTTTCTTTTGTCCTTCCCACCAATAATTCCTCTTCAAGTCCTTATACATTTTGGTTTTGAACAATTTGATACCTGAATAAAGTTTTCGTTGAATATTTTTCATACCTAAAGTTTGGTTTTAACAATTTTAGTACTTGATCAAACTTTTCATGAACTTTTTTCATACTTCTTTTCACTTTCTTTAGGTATGAAAAAAGTCAATAGAAATTTTGTTCATGTACCAAAATTGCCAAAACCAAACTTCATATATGAAAAAAAAGTGAATAAAAACATTGTTCAAGTACCAAATTATTCAAAAACAAACTTTAGGTAGCTAATTATTCTATTTATGAATGTCCATATATCATTTTCGTCATTAACTCTTTAAATAATAAAAAATATAATATAAAATAATTAGTTTAAAGGGTAAATTACACCAAAATGTCATAACATCTAGGTTTAAGTTTATTTTAAGTTACAATGTTTCAAGAAGTTTAAAAGAGGTCGCAACATTTAGTCAATAAGTTTATTTTAGGTCATAATATGTGAGAATAACTTCATTTTAGGTCACAATGTTTAAAGAAGTGAGTCAATTGGAATCACAATTAGCATGTGTCAATAGGAAAAATATTTAATTAAACTCAAAAAAATGTTCTTTTTAAGTCACATTGACATGTATTAATAGGAGAAATATTTAATTAAATCTCAAAGGACACTTTTCCAAACTATGGCATCTTTTGAACTTTTTAAAACGTTGTGACCTTTTGGTGTAATTTACCCTTGGTTTGAAATATAAAGTTTGTATATTAGAATTTCTTCAAATAGATATTACATATTATTTTAATAATATATTAATGAAAACTTGATATAAAAATATTATTTATAGTATATTTATTATATGTTTCTAACAAAATTTATATTTCTAAGTTTTACATAATTTCTTAAGTGTAATAATAAATGATATAAAAAATAAATGTATTACTTAAAATTATGTAATATATTAGTTTAAATTAAAATATAAAATAAGTATTGTAAAAAGGTAAACATTACATAAAAATAAATATATTTTTACAATATACAACCTAAAAATATTGTGTATTAATAAAAAATATAGAATATAAAGAAATTATTATAAAATTTTAAATTAGTATGTATAAATAATATATATTATTTTAATAAAATATTAATGAAAAATCCTTCATAAATAGGTAAAGTAAAATTGCAAAATAAAATTAGTAGATTAAGTTAGTAATTAATTATAAAGATACGTAAAATGTTTTATTGTTATAATATTATAAATTGTGATATCTCTTGAATAAACAAAGTGAAACTTTATTTATGAAGATATGAATTGATTCATTTGTTTAATACTTTCCAAAATTTCAAAGTCAAGGGTGCTCAATGCATATCATTCTAAGATGGATAGCCTACTGGGAAGGACAAAATATGTATAGGAGGTAAATGAATTTTTTTTAATAGTTTATCTTAAAATCAGATACTGATTTGTAATGGAATAATTTTTATTATTATTTTCTAAATAATTATTTAATAATAACTAATTGTACATCTAAGATAGATCTACTATGAAATTCCATCACAAATTTGCGATGGAAAATTAATTTTGTCTCTAAACAAATTAGTGATGATGATTTTTAAGATAGATTTTTCACTTTTAGAGACAGAAATTTCTGTCGCTAAAGCCAGAATTATTTGTAGTGTTTTCGCTTCTATTTGTTTGTTACCTAATTTTACACATACGTTATTTAGTTTTGGAATTTGTTGTTTAATAAATCTCAACATTGTGAGCCATGATAAGGAGTATATTGGCTATCACCATTGTTAGTGGATTGTTAGAGATGGCTATTAGTTAGAGTAGGGAGAACAAGCCATGGCTTGTGGGCTGTTCCGTTTAACTCGTTTTAAAAATGAATCAGTGCTAGACTTTTTTGGTGCATATAAAAATCACTACAAGAGAACTGAGATTTAGAGATAAAAATTATATCTCTAAATGTAAATTTTTATCGTAAAAATTATCATCGTTGATTTAATATATAGAAATATAACTTATCTTATAAGTTTTTTATCACAGAATTTCTATTTTTAAATATCAATTTAATTTCATCTAACTCGTTTTGTTGGCGAGTCAAATTGTATTAAAAAAAGGAAAAAAAGAAGAAGAAAGAAAAGTTTAAGAACCAAAATTTAAAATTAAAAGAAAAGTAATATAATTATGATACCTCTCAAATTTAGATAGTGGAACTTTAATTACAACGGCGCTTTTGGTATAATAGCTTGGAGTTCATCGGAACTCCAAAGTTAAGCGTGCCTGGGCAGAGTAATCCTAAGATTTGTGACCTCTTGGGAAACACTGGCATCAAAGGACAAAATTGTATAACATATGGTCAAAGCGAATAATATCGCGGTGAGTAAAGTTTCTAGGCATTACGGGTGGTATCAGAGTAGTTCACTAGTTGAAAGTGAAGGAGTGTGTCCTCACTACTTAGTGTGGTTCTGACCTTGTATAACGAAACTAACGAGGATGCTAGGTCTATAAATGAGAGAGTATGTGATATCTCTCAAATATAGATAGCAAAACTTTAATCACAAATCTGCCTTTTGGTATAATGACTTAGAGTTTGTTGGAATTCTAAAGTTAAAAGCGCTCTATGCAGAGTAATCCTAGAATGAGTGACCTCTATGGAAGCATTAATACTAAAAGGATAAAACCCATGCAGTGCGTATCCAATACTAAAAGGTAATATAAATATATATATATATATATATGCAATAAGATTTGATCAATTTTTGTGGAGATACCTCATGGCACACCAAACTTTTCTAAAAGAAGGTTGGCATTGTGCAAATTTTTTTTTATAAATTCTGCTATAAGTATACAATTTCCGCCGGAAGTAATGGTGGTTATACTTCGGATTTTCTTTTTTGGAGACTTAAAATTTTACGCACTGCCCATGTTCGATGACATGATCTATCCACATCAAATAAACTAACACATCAAATAAACTAACATTCTTGTTTGAACCTGTCTAATCTATATGTATCAGCGGTTTTTATGAAAAAGTGCAGCTTTCCTTTTTCTCTTTTCACGTACTTTCCAAATCTTTCTTGAGTTTTCCTGAAATATCCCTAAAATATGTTGAATTAAGTCTTGAAAGTATTCTAAAAATCATATAAAGATACATGGTAACTATGAATTTTGATTTAAATTTACTAAAGTAATCGAACAGAGAAAATAAAACTAAATGAAGTTAATAAATTATAGACTATCGTATATGGCTAGATTATTTAGTATAATTAAATTTGTAATTGAGTTTTATAATATATAGAGTGCCTAAATTTAGAAAGCTTAGGCCTTTCAATGACATGTTCCATAAAAAGTGGGTAGCATTACTATAATGGCAATCCTTAATTAAGGGGATATTTTATTTCAAAAAAAAAAAAAAGAAATTCCTTAGGGCATTGGAAAACCCTAGCCTTACTCTTACTGAACCAATATAAAACAGCTCCTTTAGTCTATTGTTTAGCAGCCTCAATCCTTTTTCTTTTTATTGTTTTATTTTGTCCTAGGGCAAAAAGAGAGGCATGGGGACTCTAATTGGAGCTTGATCAAATTAAGGGTAGGAGTAGTGAAGAACTATAGTTTGATTCTTGATAAGTAAGTAGAAATGGTTTTATTATTTTACTGATTCTGTTATTAACAATGAAAAATATATAATATGATAAAAGTTAACTTAGATGCAAACTGAATTAGATCTGATAAATAATTTAGGTACATGTATATGTAAACCGATCTTTATAAATATATGTATATATATATTATATATAAAAAATTGTTTGTTTGTTTCAGTAGAGATTGTCGTGTTGTGAAATTGCGATGTTCGTCTGGAATTTTGTATAATGTGTATATACGCTGATTGGTATTTTCGTAAGAAATTATATTAATTTAATATAGCATATGTAATATATGAAAACGTTGAACATATAAAATGCCTTCACATGTTGTCTATATTGTGATTCCATTAAAATTAATGCAAATATGAACCAAGCATTTTTTTTTTTTTTTCAGTGAGAAAGAAGATTTCATTAAATACCAACAAAGAACATCATACAAGAGCACCCAAAAAGCAAAACATAAGGAATAACAGCCTTAAGTAATGGCTGGTTGATGTCCAGAATTGTCCATATGAATGATAGAACAATTGGACTTTGATAAAAGATCCTTGACATTAGGATAGAGAGAGAAAAGATATTGCTTGAGATAGTATTAGTAAAGTCGAAGTCTTGATCAACAATTGCTCCGCCTTGAGCAAGCTCATGAGCTATAGAATTGTCCTCCCTAGGCGTCCAAGATAGAAGAACCCATGAGGTTTTTTGGGAATAATTGCCTCCATGAAAGGATAATATTAGGTAGAAACACAATATTAATATCATTGGATTTAATCAACTGGACTGCTTCAAGAGAATCTGTTTCAAGAAGGATAATTTGGTTTTGAAATTTTTTGCAAACAATAAGCCCCAATAGATACCCCAACACTACGCTTCCAAAGGCGAACTCACACTGATTTTCCTACCAATCCTCCTTTACAAAGGCCATTTTTATCCCATTGGCAACTAGCAATGTAAGAGTAATTTTTACCAAGTAGAAAGGTGGCATATACATTGATTTTAACCATCACATTATTTGAAATGTTTTATTCATATTAACAAGGTTCTTCCATTTCTTCTTGGAACTCTGGGATACATTCTAAAATTCATTTGCATTGGAGCGGACAATATATAACCAATCCTTCTTGATGTTACCACTACGAAAAATGGTTTCACATTCTCGCTTTCCAGATGTACCAAAGAGCAAAACTAAAAATTGTGTTCCAAGAAGGACCAGTATGGCCAGCAAGCTCGGTAATATTCTTACTATTTACTTCCAACAACTTCTTAAAGGGTAGGGAGAAAGTTGAAAGAAATAAAGGAGAAGAGTTTGAGGCTATCCATCTCTCTTTCGTCCATTTCAAGTCATGAAAAGATGAATGCTATCTTCAATTTGTTCACCACATAAAGGACATAGCGGATCAATAGATAAACCACGTCTTAGGAGTTGATGTCGAGTAAGAATGCAGTCTTTCCAACATCTCCAAAGAAAAAATTGAATTTTGGGGTATGTCTCAGTTTTCCAAATCCAATTATTTATAGGATCTATATTAGCGTCCCCATTTTCTTTAAAAAGATTTTCATAGGCTAACTTGGTTATCACTTCCTCACTTACATCGAAACACCAAGCTAGAGTATCTTCTCCAATGTCTTCTATTAATATATGTTGGCTAATCTACCCTTGATATCATCATCAATGGGATATCCAATGATATCTTCGTTCTAAGTATTCACATTTGCTAGGTGGAAGCCACCGTGATCTTCAACATATCTATGGTGAAAGAACCATAAATGAAATTAGTTGGTATTCCCTCCTTAGACCAGTTCATCGACCAGAACTTACATTGGTTGCCGCTTCTTAACTTATATTTACAACACTCATCCATCCAATCCATGGTATAAACTATTTTTTGCACGACTTTAGAGCTTTTGGTTTTATTGTTTCTTTCTGCCAATTTTCGTTGTTTTTCAACCATTTCTATCCAAATTAAATGCCGGGTTTTTAATTTGAATATTATTGTTTTCTTTGCTGGAGAATGATAAAATATAAAAATATATGTTTATATCATGAAAGCTAAATTCGAGCTTATAAATATATTATAGTAGATTTATGAGATTTTGTTGTGCTGAGTTTGTTTTGTACATATTGATATGATGGAAATTAAAACATGTGTATTTGTTAAACATGCTGATCTAATATAATATGTTCTAGGAAAATGTAATTGGACGCAAACCCCATGATGAACACGTTGTGGAATGTATATATACTTGTTGAACTTAGGTTAATTTAATAAATTATGAATAGATTATAATATGTGAATATCATAAAACAATGTTGGTAGTAAAGTAATAATATATGAATATAAGTAATGATAAAATTTTGATAGAGTTTACTGAACATGTCGGTTTGGAAATCTTATAAACATAGATGTGTTAATGTTGTTTAAATTGATAATTTCTGGACGAATTATGAAATCTATGCATATATGTGAAAATACCAAATTCATCTTATACGTATATTTTGATATTTATGTTATAGCCTAAGAAAATGTGAAAATATATGTTAGACAAATGAGTATGTGTATTTATGAATTAATCATGCTTTTGAATTTACGATGATAATATTTATATATATATATACAGAATGATATATAGTAACCTCATTATAATATAAATTTTGTTAATGAAATTATTTTAATTAAGTATATGTCAAGACGATGTAAATGTGCGTGTTCAGTTTAATCTCATTGATATATAAATTTTGATTGGAACTGCTTGAAATTTATTTAGTTAAATTGATATAGAATAGTATATATATTTATAAATTAGTGAATAAATGATAATTAAATGAATAAATCAGTTGAACATGTGAACATTGGAATCTATGAAGTCCAATTAACAAAGCAAGTTACGGAAATTTCTAGAATTGAGTCAACATAATTGGATACAGGCAATGGCTGAATTGGAAATTTGACATGCCAATGTTTTATGCCAAATCCGTGGTATATTCTTCAAACTGGTATGATTAAAACATTCCAGGACTTAAGAACAGGACCTGGACATAATCTCAATAATTAACATTATTTTTTGCCCGGCCAAGTAGATTATGGACCCAACCAAACATGTTTATATGTTACAAAAATATAATATTAAAATTATAAATATATGATTATAAGTATTATTTAATTGAGATGATAAATAACTGTAAGTTTTGGGATTTAATAATTAATTATGGGCTTAGATACTAAATTAGGATCCAATTCTATCAAATATCTACAAATGGGCTTTAATAAATAAAAATGATATAGAAATATAACTTTAAGCCCAATAGCTTGATGTATACCTATTTATAACTAGATGGGTCAATTAAATCCTAGGATTCTTTAACCATTTAAGGCCAAACCTACAAAGTAAAGCCTACTTGCCTTTTTGTCTTGTGGATTTAAATTCCATAATAATAGGCCCAAAATTATTACCTACTTCAATTGGGCCTATTTATAAAATATTGAGCCAATTATCATTTTCCAAGTATTGAATTGACTAATGGGCTCGTGTAACATTTCTTGAGCTATAAGTCTTAAGATATACCTAGTGGGTCTAAGTAGGAATTTTAGAAGGTTCAATAGCTTTAATTAAATCTAAATTAAATTCTATTTGAGCTTTTACTTAATTCTTAGGTCCAACACACAATTTCACTCAGTTGAGCCTAATAAAAAATTTAAGTCCAATTCTACCTATTTTATAATTTATATTCTCAAATGGACTCAATTACTAATTCCTTAAAATCATTACTTAAATATCAAAAGACTTAGTTAAAATCCTATTGGGCCTAATATAGGACCCTTAAAGGCCCAATACTTCAAAAGTAAAAATCTAGTCGCTTGTACTCATAGCTTAATCTAAACTACTTAATCCCAATAGCCTAATGATTGAACTCAAAATATCAATATAAGGCCTTATGTATACAAATATATTGAGACCTACTTTAAGGAATAACAAAACAAAATTGATTAATCAATAGGAATCAAATAGATAATTACTTACTTCATGCTAATATGAAATACCTTTGTACATATACTATTGCTTTCGACGTATCTTTTAGTCTACCTTTTGACTTGTATCGAACTATCAACTACTTAGGTACACAGTGACATGTATGTTATTGCCTAGGCTATGTATCTCAAATGGACTTGAACTTAAAAACAACCTAATAATTAAGTGTGTTTTTTGTGGATATGTCATTTAATCTGACCGGGGTAACGACATCCTTGGTAGGCAATGTAGTGCGATAGTTAGGCGCTTAGGCTACGTTGATGGCTTAACAGGTAGTTGATAAAGCAAATAGCATCGGATAATGTACTACTTAGTCTTAGAGAGAAGTAATGTAGTATGTTTCATATTTATGGGACTGATTGAACCGCATTGTATTATGAACTGAGATAAGTAGAGATGCATAATAGTTGTGAACTTTAGATGAGACTATTACATGGAACATTTCTCTAGGAGGTTAGGGCATTCGGCTTGCCTTAATCAATTCCCTAAGCAGTTACTGCTACTTAAGATCCCCAAATTTCTATGGCATGTTGTTCGGAATATGCATACTCTCATCTTGTTTGATTCGCCACAATTAATGATACTGTTGGATGTTACAATGCATATAGTCCAGATGTGTGTGCCACATCATATGTGATTGCGTTACTGTATACTAAGTTTTGGCTCACTCTTGTTTTCTAGGCACTAATGGTTCCGATAGTGAGTGCTATGATGATTTGTGATATGAGACTGTCTTCGAGGAATTACTGGATGCGCTTAGTGATTAGGATTGAGGCTCTCATCTTATCTTTATTTAAACTCTTATTTCAATCACTTGTTTTATCTTGTGGGCCTATTTTTGAGTCCTGAACTTGCATTTGATTTTAGTGCCCTTCGGGTACTTTTTTACAATTATTGTCTCCTATGGGTTTTTATGAAGACTTTTGAAACTGATGTTATCAAAAGTTATCTTTTATGATGGGCTTGCTCATGGGAGTAGCCTTTTTATAAGATATTTGTACAAATTACATTCCCATTATATCATTTTAAGTTTTCAAGATATAGTTATAAGATTTCAAAATATAAAAATTGTTAGCAAACGAAGTAGATAAACTAGTCTTTTAAGTTTGTCTTAGTGCATAATGCTCCAATGTTTATACATGGCGAAACTGGATACGCTTTAACCTTAATTAGGGTGTGACATTTCCTTTATAATATCTCTTCTATCATATATTTCTTTTCTCTCGAAAGCCTAAAAGGGTCGACGTGAACTTTATCATTCTATACCTAACCTCCTTCTCTGGTCTAGAAGAAGACTATCGAAATTCCTTCAACAAAAACCTTGGCAATTGGTTGTTCATTATCAAATCTCTGCAATCTAAAGGGAAAGAGATTGTTGAGCTAGCTAACTCCTTTTAAGTAGTAAAATATTTTTAATCATATGGATCTTTATGGTATTGTTTACGAACTGTACAAATAATCATATAAAAGTTAAAATAAATATAGTAGTTAGAACTATTTTAGTGATAGGATCGTAGTTAAGTATGATTTAAGCCATTAAATAATTGGTAGGATCATTTTCGTCAAAATTAATAATAGGACTATAGAATTTCTGTTGAATTATAATTCTTTATTGAAGTTAAGGAAGTAAGAAGATATGGGAATATGTAAGCCCTGGCTTTTTTTGTTAAACGAAGCTTGACTTCAAGAATGGGATCGGAAACCGAAACCCTAAACCGGAATAGCTAGGGTTACGAAGAAACCTAGAAACCCTAAGTCCGGCTTCACCAAGAATAAAATCCTAGAACTTTTGAGAGCAAGTTGATTTAGATTATAGTTCTAAAGAATATATCAAAATATAAAAAGATTAATTTTCGAGAAATTATCTATTTCAAACCCAGCTAGGATCTATTCCGGAAAACCGGGCCCTAGGACTCGAAATTAAAAAATATTCTGGAATACTCCTTAATACTGGAATTTACTAAGGAATTCAAAAACATTTTATTATCATTTTTGGCTTATAAAAATTACAGTTATAGCCTTTTATTCGTTTTCTTTACTAACCAATAATTTAATTATCTAATCTACTATTCACAAGTACAAATCCATACCCCACTCACACTCACAAGCCATACCCCTACTCTTACATCCTTACAATCTAACCTTATCTCATTACATCATATTCCTTACATTTATTTTTCCAACACATTTATTACACAAATTAAATTTCAAAAATTACAAAACTCTCTCTCTCTCCCTCTCTCTCTTGGCCCACAACCCCTCCCCATTTTCCCTCTCATTTGTCTTTTTTCTTTTTTTATTTTAACTACACAAAACCCTAATACATCTCTATATATACCATTTTATACCTTTCCTTTCTCTTTCTTCATTTCACTTTTGGAAAATTTCTTTTTCAAATCTCTCCTCTCTTCCTCCATGCCATGACCCTCTCTAGCAACACACACACACACACACAAATTTTTTTTCCTTCAAGTCCTTTTGCTTTACAAGCTCAATAGGTATAGATCTATACACTATTACCACAAAAACATGTAATGGCAAGATCATTCATGTGTTGATTCACATAGAAATCCCCATGAGCTTTATGCTAGGGATGTGAAATCACTAAAACATGATAATCAAGCCATCACAAGTTATGGATCTTATGTAAGCTTATTTTTGTCATGATCATGATTTGTAGGGTTTCATTCGAAATTTTAAATCTTATTTGCAGCGGAAAAATTAAAACCCTAAAGCCTACATCCACGTGTTCTAATTAAATCGGATACAAAAAGATGATTCGAAATAATACCTTGCAATTCAAATTTGTGAAAACTGGTATCAATTCGGATTTACAAGATACCACAATTTTGCAGCACCCTCTATTTCGTCCATACGAACAAGCGCCTCCAAAAGGAATCACCTTTGTGTACTAGCACAATCTAGAACGCTTCTAGATTGTTTGAGAAGAATCTTGTTTTCTTGTGTTTCTCTTTTAGGGTTACAGAATTTCTGTCATGCCTCGAAGGGTATCCTAAACGTTGCAGTCCACCGTACACAATATTAAAACCTAGGAATGACCGCTTCAGTCAGGCGAAGGCTTCCATACTGTGTACAAGACATCTTGCGCATGGAGGAGACACATCGAAGTAGTACATTTTATATTGATACAACTTGAGTAACAATGTAAAGGAAATACACTTCACTATGCTTCACATTACAATTCATCAAAAGATTTCACTACATAAAACTATTAGAAAGCAAATCATAAAACCTAGCTAATAACTTCAAGTATTCATACTTACCGCTGGAATCCTGAAGTTTATTTGGCTCCAACCATCTCGGTCCCCACTTAGCATTCTTGAGATAACCTGTTCATTCAAACATATTGGGGTATAAGCTACACTAGCTTAGTGCGAATTCCCTTAATTCTGTACCATAACAAGCAAGTTATAAATCAACCATATGCTATGCATAAACAAACACATGAGCAGACAATTATGTATGAGTATCCGGAACCCATACACAGAACGGATTTATGCCCTCTATATCTTGGGTTAGGGATTGTATTGGAAGTCTACACAACCACTGCTAGTCCCCGAGCCCTGGCTCACAGCACTCGACTCGACTAGGCTAACCCATGAAATGCATCCCTGATGCACCTTAGTTCCCTATGAATGAGCTTTGGCAGGGGGTCATTATCCAAACGAGTCTTCGGACCATACCGATCGACCTGCGTAGGAGTAGCATGCTACCAATGCAACATGTCCGATGCGATGCATGACCAATTTAAATTTTTGCTTAGGTCAAAATATTCATACATTCCTTAGAGTGACCGACCTATTCATATACATAACAGAAGTAATATAAACAGGGTAGTTATCCAATCGAATCATGGTTTCAATATGCTTTAGTATTCTTTGGCATACATACATCAAAGTCTCATCATCTATCCCATCCCCATTCATATAGGTTTTTATCTTGTTCCTATAATTCTAATACATCTAGCTACAAGCACAAACAAGGTAACAAAATAAGAAGAAGACTCACTCGGCCATTGGATCACCAGTCTCTTAGTAAAAGTAATCCGGTGGTAGGAATCGTCGATTTCGGGGTCACCTAAAAAGGAAGAAATACCATAATAAGTATTTCATCACTTAACTAATCCAAACTATCTTATACAAACTATCAAATTCGTAATTCTCGTCCTAAGCGGGAATTCCAACTTAAAACGGCCATAACTTAGTCATTTTAACTCGGAATTTCGCAAATTATATATCGATTTCTATCTACTTCGAAAGATCTGTCTAATTTAATATTATTTTCAAGTTTTGAAAATATTTAGGTCACGAAACAAAGGGATCAGATCTGATTAGTAATGATCTCCATTTCCGAAAAATAGTTTTGTAATTGCCTAAAATGTTCCTATTTGATAATTCAAGAGTACATGAAATATGAATAATTTCCTAACATGAATGACATGTGATGAGTTTAATGTATGCATGATCTTGATGATTTTTGCTAAAAGAAAATTTTATAACTTTTTATTTTGTAAGACCACAATAACAACTACTTATGAAAAATCTAGTTTTCTAACTTTGACATCACACTAGTGTTTTGGAATTCATTCTTAGGAATTTCTAGTTATCTTAGTTAAAATTGAGTCTTCATAACATATACTACCTAAGGCCTTCATTTTTACATAAAAATTTGCATTTTGCACTTTGCAAATATGTTTTCAAATAGGATTTACTCAAAAATCCGAATTTTTAGAAATCCACTTTTTGAATGATTCCTTTGGGAAAAACTTGTTTAATGCATTAAAATTTAAGACTTTACTATACTTACTACTTAAGGAATTCATTTAATACATAAAACTTTTATTTTTAACTTGGATAATGGGTGTTTTCATGGGCATCATCCAAAGTTACGAATTTTACAAGTTGACTACTAACTCAAAATTTTCCATCTTGTTTTTACTTCTTGTTTTACACATTAATCTCATCAAAACTCATTTCAACTTGTAAAAATCACTACTTAATGATACCTATTACCTATACCCTTCATTCTTCACATAAAACATGAGTTTTGGAGTTGATAAATGGGTTTTCAAAATTGGTCTTGGTTGAGATCCGAATTTACTAAATTTATTTTTGGACATATCTTTTGATAAAATCCATCTAAACTTAGGAAAAATCATCCTTTACATATCCTATCTTAAGAGCCTTCCATTTCTTGAATAAAATCTTCATTTTTGAGTTGTAAAACATGTTTTTAAACTATGGCTTAGCCAAAATCCGAAAATGAGATTTTTATTTTGAAAATAACTTTTGAAAATCACTTTGATTCTTGTAAAAGGAAGTCTTGATGATATACATCCACTAAACCTTCATTTTTTAACTAAAACTCCCATTTTGAGACTTGGAAAAGGGTTTTTAAATATAGGTTTTGTCAAGATACGAATTTTACTATTTTTTATTCAAGTTCAAATCTAAGATCTATACATAATATGAACATGAATATAAAAGAAATGCATGGGAGTGAACTATAAACTCATAGATCTAAACCTAAACATAATCAAAGCTACATAAAAAGCTAGATCTACAAAATATAACTACTTCTAGAAAGAAAATAATAATTTTACAAGAGAGTACTCATGGATAAAAGGAGTGTTTCATTTTGGCATCATCATCCTTAGCTTTTAAGCTTATGGAAGGTCATTTAGTGTATGAAACTCTCACTATACTTTACCTATATCCTTTATGGAAGCTTAAGAAGAAGGTTTACTCTAAGGATCTTCAAGAATGGAGTGTGGAAGCAAGAAATGGAAATGGGGGCAGCTTGTTTTCTTAGAAGAACAAGAGGGAACAGAGAGAGACAGGAAAAATAGAGAGAAAAGTATAAGGAATGGTAAAGGGTAAAAGGTGTAAATGAAAGAGAGAGATTGAATGAGTTAAAGACTCATTAAATGAAGTAAAAAAAAAAAATGGTAGCCTACACAATGCAAGAGTAGGCATGAATTTTGGGAGGAGAGAGAGAGAGAATTTAGTTAGCTTTTGAGTTGAAAATGTAATGTGTAATTAATGTGTAAGTGTAACTTCTTGAAGAAGGATTTAAGATAGGTTTATTTAATTAAACTGGGGGCATTTCAAGGGACAAAAGGTAGCAACAAGAAGTCAAAATTTGCCATGAAGTGATATAATGGAGTATAAAAAGATTGAAGTGAAAAAGAAGTGATGTGTTAAGGTGTACTTGAAGGTATGGATTGTAATAGTACTTTCTTAGTAAAATAAAATAAAAATAAGAAAAATATAAAATATGTATTCCAAATATTTGTAGCAGATTTTTCATAATTAAAATAAGATAATTAATTAATTTATTTTAGTGAATTATTAAATAAGTTACTAGTATGATCAAAATACGCGAATATGGGCTATAAATGATATTTTCATAACTCGAAAAATTCTAAAAATATTTTTCAAATATTTTCAAATTATTAAATTTATTTTATTTTTTGTATTGGGTTTTAAACAAAAACTGATCCGTAAAAACCCGAAACTAACTAAATTTTAGAAAAACAGAATTATCTATGATATATAAAATATTATCTAAAAATATAAGGATTTATAAGAATGATAAAATTGTATAATGAATAGTAGTGAATAGTACAAAAGACCAGTTAAATACCGGTAGTAATGAAATACGAATGCAATCGCAAAATCAGATATTTTTAGTTATCGAAAAATTATAAAACTGATGTTTTAGAAATCCTTATAAAAATACTAGTCTAATGGTATTAATGGTATATTTTTGATATCTCGAGCCTCAGGACACGCTTTTCAAAGTTTGAATCCGAACGGGTTCGAAATAGGTTAAAAATTTACCAATCTGATATTTTTAAGTAACCTTATATTACTACGAGTTATTCTACACACTTAAACTACACCTCGGCCTCTAGGATTAAGAGCGCGAGATTGCCGGACTTAAACTACTGTATTCCACTTAAGGTTTCCTAGTGATTTTCCGGTTTAGATCTTTGCCAATTTGGAAACTGATGTTTTATGTTTATACAATACATTTAGTTTGAAAATTTTATTTTAAATTTTATTTTTGTAAGTATTTAATATCTCTAAGCGTTTTCGGTATTATTAAATTGGGTTTTATTTCCGAAGGTTAATCATTATTTACTTTTTAATAATTTGTTTTTGGGCTCTATATTACCCGATTTTATAAGTCAGAGTTACGTATAGAATTTGTAGTACGTAGTGGTTTTGAATTTGAAGACTGTTAAGTTCTTATTTTATTTTTTAAGGAATCTCGTTTTTTCAAGATTAAGAAAGTTCTAAATTCGTTCGTGATTTAGTGACTAGTTGAAGTTCTGTTTTAATTTGGAGTCATTTTTAGGGTTTATTTTTTAAGTTCATTTTGGAATTATTTACTGAAATTTTCTGGGGGTTACAATTTCTCTGCCGTCTAATGTGACAGTAAAAGTCTTAACCCTAATGAGATGCTACCACACCTATTTATATTATGTCAGTATTTTGCACTGACAATAATGCCCCTAATCTTATTAGGGTTGGTAGTGATAGTAAATTATTATTCATAATAATAATTTATTTATTCTTCCCATTGGATTTTAAAATTAAATCACTAACTGGTGATTGGCCTCAAGTACATGAAATAACAATACTTAGTAATTGGCCTAAGGTACAATCACTAACAATCTCCCACTTGCACTAGGCCAAATCACACATATATCTAAAATCCATGATCCCTTTTTGCTTATTCTTTTGTGTGTGACTCTGTAGGTTCATTTGATATTGGCAGTTAACTTAAAAACCGTTTTTCAGTAAACAAAACAAAAGCAGCCTCTAGCAAGACATTATGTTTGCCCAAATCAAATGAAGATCGGTGATCCGATTTTATCTGTTCTATAACTTATGTCATCATCCTTTTGTCTCGCGATATCTAGATCGAATATAAGATATGGACAGTGTCATTCTTATATCATTCAATCTTGTTGTTTCTAGATCTCTAAGTGAACTAATAAAACAAATGAAATTGATAACACTTATCAAATCATTTCAGCACGGCCATGTATTTGTCTGTCTCACTTATCGAGGGGTCCAAAGATATCTCTCTCATAAAGAGAGGGACAAATCCTATCTCAATCACTCAACCCCCTCTACATGATTTACATCATGCCCAATCAAAACCTTTATAATTATTCGGTTAAGAACAATGTTTTATTTAGTCGAGACATAATGCCACTCATGCTGGAAACTATGGTGATTTCAGGTCTAAGGATATATTGACATTGTTATATGAGAATCACTTATGACCTATCCATGTAGGATCGCATAGCGGGTCAGTCCAATATATATAGATCTCTATATATATATACATATGAGTTTTATCTGTATCTCTATACACATAAACATCTCATGATTATCTAATAAAACTCACTTGGATATAATTCATTACCATCCACAATAATGAATATTCAAGAATAAATAGATTATCATGAATCTTTATTATAAAGTAAACATCCAAACTTTATAATAAAAATGCCTCTTAATTAAAATATAAATGAAATGACAATTCTTAGTAATTGGCCTAGGGCACAATCACTAACAATCTTCCACTTGCACTAGGCCAAATCATACATGTATCTAACACCCATTGACCTAGTATGGTAATCATGCTTTGTTTGTACAAGAGGCTTAGTAAGTGGATCACAATATTGTCATCAGATGAAACTCTGCATATTTTGACATCTCCTCTTTCGATGATCTCTCGAATGAGATGATAACGTCTGAGTATATGTTTGGATCGTTGATGTGATCTGGGTTCCTTAGCTTGTGCAATAGCACCATTATTATCACAATAAAGGTTTACTGGATTTGCAATGCTAGGAACAACACCTAGTTCTGTAATGAACTTCTTTATCCAAACTGCCTCCTTAGCTGCATCTGATGCTGCTATGTATTCAGCTTCTGTTGTAGAATCTGCTACAGTGCTTTGCTTTGAACTTTTCCAGCTTATTGCACCTCCATTCAAGCAAAAAACATATCCGGATTGCGATCTAAAATCATCAGGTCAGATTGGAAACTTGCATCTGTGTAACCATTTACAACTAGCTCGTCTTCCAATCCTCCATATATCAAGAATGTATCTTTAGTTCTTCTTAAGTACTTAAGAATATTCTTGACTGTTGTCCAGTGAGCTTCACCAGGGTCTGACTGGTATCTACTAGTTATGCTTAATGCATATGACACATCTGGTCGAGTGCATAACATGGCATACATGATTGATCCAATTGCCGAAGCATAAGGAATCTTACTCATGCGATCTCGCTCATCATTTGTCATTGGACATTGAGTCTTGCTTAGATTTATACCATGTGACATTGGCAAGAATCCTCTTTTGGAATCTTGCATATTGAACCGATTCAATACTTTGTCTATATATGCACTCTGACTTAGGCCAATGATCTTTCTAGATCTATCTCTATAGATCTTAATGCCTAAAATATAGGACCTCCCTAAGTCTTTCATTGAAAAACACTTTCCTAACCAAGTCTTTACACTCTTAAGATAGGAATATCATTTCCAATGAGTAATATGTCATCCACATATAGCACTAGGAAGACTACTGCACTCCCACTAATTTTCTTGTAGACACAAGGTTCATCTTCATTTTTGATGAATCCAAACTTTTTGACTGCTTCATCAAATCGAAGATTCCAACTCCGAGATGCCTGCTTCAATCCATAAATGGATCTTTGAAGCTTGCAAACCTTTGTAGAATCCTTGGATGAACAAAACCCTCTGGTTGTGTCATATACACATCCTCAAGCAGGTTTCCATTAAGAAACGCTTTTTGACATCCATTTGCCAGATCTCGTAATCATAGTAGCAGCAATGGCAATAAGAATCCTGATGGATTTAAGCATAGCAACTGGTGAAAAAGTTTCATCATAGTCTATACCATGTGTTTGCTTGAAACCTTTCGCCACTAGTCGTGCTTTAAAGGTCTGCACATTACCATCCATATCGGTTTTCTTCTTGAAAACCCATTTGCACCCAATGGTTTTATACCTTCAGGTGGATCAATCAAAGTCCATACTTGATTGTCATCCATGGATTGTATTTCAGATTTCATGGCTTCCAGCCATTTCTCAGAATCTGGTCCCATCATGGCTTCCGTAGGTAGTGGGCTCATTATGATCCATGAGCAACACATCACGACTATCTGTAATGAGAAATCCATATCTCTCAGGTTGATGTCGTACCCTATCAGACCTGCGTGGGCCTTGTGTTACTTGTGGAGGGTCAACAGGTAACTGTGTGACTTGTTGACTTTCTATTGGCTATTACACTATTTTTGGATCTTGGACTTCTTCAAGATGTACTTTACTCCCACTGGTTCTTCCATAGATAAACTCTTTCTCTAAGAAGATGCCATTCCGAGCGACAAACACTTTGTTTTCGGAGGGATTATAAAAGTAGTACCCTTTGGTTTCTTTTGGGTACCCCACAAAAAGGCATTTATCTGATTTAGGTCCTAATTTGTCTGAGGCTAGACGTCTCACATAAGCCTCACAACCCCAAATCTTGAGGAAAGACAGACTAGGCCTTTTTCCGGTCCATATCTCATATGGTGTCTTTTCTACCGCCTTAGAAGGAACAATTTAACGTGAATGCAGCTGTCTCTAGGGCATAGCCCCAAAAGGATGGAGGAAGATCTGTTTGACTCATCATAGATCGAACCATATCTAATAAGGTTCTATTTCTCCTTTCTGATACACCATTCCACTGTGGTGTTCCAGGTGGAGTTAATTGTGAAATTATTCCACAATTTCTGAGATGGTCATTAAATTCTTGGCTTAGATATTCGCCACCTCGATCTGATCGAAGCATTTTAATAGTTTTGCCAAGCTGATTTTGTACTTCATTCTGAAAAGTTTTAAACATTTCAAACGATTCAGATTTATGCCTCATCAAAAAGACATATCCATATCTACTGAAATCATCAGTAAATGTGATGAAGTATTGATAACCTCCTCTAGAAGCAATGCTTAATGGGCCACATACATCAGTATGTATTAGGCCCAATAAATCCGTTGCCCTTTCACTATGCCCAGTGAAGGGATCTTTGGCCATCTTGCCTAATAAACAGGACTTGCATATCTCATATGATTCAAAATCAAATGAATTCAAGAATCCATCCTTATGGAGCTTCGATATGCGTTTCTCATTTATGTGACCAAGACGACAATGCCATAGGTAGGTCATATTTAAATCATCAGATTTAAGTTTCTTAGTATTTATGTTATAGATAGATACATTATCAGGTTTCAGATTTAGAACATAAAGACCATCATGTAAATCAGCATTTGCATAAAACATGTCTTTATTATAAATGGAGCATTTATTATTCTTAATAATAAACGAAAATCCTTCAATATCTAAACATGAAACAGAAATAATATTCCTACTCAAAGTAGGAACATAGTAGCAATTGTTCAACATTAACAAGAGCCCACTAGGCAAAGTCAACTCATAACTTCCAACAGCTAGGGTAGCAACCCTTGCTCCATTGCCCACTCGTAAGTCAACCTCGCCCTTCTTCAGATCTCTACTCTTACTGAGACCCTGCACATTTGTACAAATGTGAGATCCACATCCGGTATCTAATACCCAAGAAGTAGAGACAGATAAATTTATTTCTATAACATAAATACCTGAAGCAGTAGTCTGACTACTCTTCTTCCTTTTCAGATCTTCTAGATAGAGTTTGCAGTTCCTTTTCCAATGACCTGGTTCATTGCAGTGAAAGCAAACTCCTTCCTTAGGAGGTTTAGCCTTTGCTTTGGGCTTTGGCTTAGGCTTTGAACCTTTCGCAGCCTTAGCATTTCCTTTACCCTTCCTTTTCATGCCCTTCCCTTTCTGAACCATTGCTTTGCTGGGCTTTTCTTTTTTTTTTTTTTTTTTTTTATATTGACCTTAGCAAGTCTTAAGCATTGAATGCAATTCAGAGATTGATTTATCCATATTATTCATTATGTAGTTCATGACGAACTAGTCATAACTATCTGGCAGCGAATTAAGGATCAAATCAGTAGCAAATTCCTGACTTATTAGAAAGCCAAACCTATCAAGATGATTAATATATCCTTTCATCTTCAGGACATGGGCACTTACTGAACCTTCTTTAGCCATCTTACAAGAATGTAAGGCCTAGGTAGTCTCATACCTCTCCTGCCTGGCTTGTTGCTGGAACATTTTCTTGAGATGGAGAATCATCTCATGAGCCCCATGTTTTCCAGACCCTTTTGGAAGTTCTGGACTCATGGTGCAAGCATTAGGCATCTTACTTCCAAAGAGTCATCAGAATGCTTCTTATAAGCATCCTTTTGAGCTTTTGGAGCATTAGCTAGAGGTTCCTCAGGAATAGGCTCATCAAGGACATAAAGTTTCTTTTCATTCTTGAGAACAATTCTCAAGTTCCTGAACCAATCTAAAAAATTGGTCCCAATTAATTTGTCATTCTCAAGAACAATCGCAAAGATAAGTGTGAAGTGTTGTTTGCAGCTATTGATCTATAATTAAATATGCAAAGTTAATTTTAATATATATATATCTATATATATTTGAGGCATCAAATAATAACTCCCACTAAATCAGTAACCCTCATCATTTAAGTAACTATACTTAATTATTGCATTTTTGTGGGTTAAGAACCATATTTCGCTTAATTCTAAGTCAGCTTTGGCATGACACTTAAACTTAAGTTATTTAGGTAGGGAACTTTTTCCCAATTACATCACATGTAACTCTTAGATTGCTTATGGGATTCTTGACATCATATGTCCTGGTATGTGTGAATCCCATCTAATGCCTTAGGCCCAAAACCATTTTGATAGCCTAATTAAGTCTAACCATGTGAAACCCATGAGTAGCACCATTACCCATCCTGCCTTACTAAGATAACCTAATGCACTCTACTTTGGTAGATCCACATTATGGTGATCAAAGTCTTGATAGGTGTTTTGATATGGATGGCATTAAACTTAAAATTATTGAGGCATTTAAATTATTGTTACTCTATTTTCTATCATCATGTATAATGGATATTCAAGCATACATGGTAGTAAATTTAGTATCACATACATATACATACATCATCTCATGATATATCAAATTTATAAAATAAAGAAAAGTGTCATAGCATGTCCCCTTATTTTGTATTGATTTTCATAAGCCAATATGAAAATCAATGTTCCAATCTTAAGGTGAGAACCATCTTTATGGTATTGAGTTGCAAATTTTTCTTGTATCTTCTTCATGATCCTTGCTTCTCCATCACCATGGATTAGGGAGGGTCTTCATGACATTTCCTTATCTTCATTACAATAATGAATAGATACAAAAATCCTACTTCTATGAGTAGAAAATATATATTACTAAAAATAAACGACATGCAGGCCGTATTTAAAATTACAATCCATAAAAAACCAAAAGAATAAAACCTACCAATCACATGGGTCTTAGGGTCATGCTATGCATTATACATATAACATAAGCACATATGATAGTTTATTCATACAATTTTAAAATACTTAAAAAGACAATATTTATATCAACATCTCTTATTTAGTGCTTACGGAATTAAGCTATGCATCTTATAGGAGTCAAGGGGGCAGTGCCCCCTTGTCGGGGTCAAGGGATAGAGTCCCCTTGCGGCGGTCCCACTAGCCGGTTAACAAGCAGGGGTCAAGGGATAGCATCCCTTGTGGGGTTTCAGGGGTAGCGTCCTTGAAACCTAGACAAAATTGAAAATTTTGGGTTATAAGATCCTTTGAAAAATATAAGTCCTTGTTAATTTGTAAAACAAAAATCCATCAAATATGGGTTTTAAAATTCATTCAAAAATCAAATCTTTCAATTTGGATTTCAAAACATTGCAAAATAAAATATTCGATTCTTAAAACCCAGATTTATAACAATACGAAAAACATGACTTTAATTATTGAAATGTAAAAATTTCATTTGATTTCAAAAAAAAATTTAATATAATTTACTATTGTAATTCGTGTCATATAGGATTGAAATTTGCTAATCTGTTCAACGATTGAACAATATATGTTCGACCCTTGAATAACGAATTTTGAAACATGTTTAATCATATTAAACATACTAAACTTGATTGATTCGAAATCTATCAGATCCTTTTAACCCTATTGAAAAGCTCCAAAAACACACATATAGATATATCAACATATATATATTCGATGTTAACTTAATTCAATTAGATCTGTTTTATCCCTCATGCACAATAACAGATTCGATTTTCAAAATTTCGAATTTTATTATATCACGTACATAATCATATTCGTATTGATTCCACCATGCATAATAACGAATTGATATTGCAATTAACATGAATAGATACAAAAATCATAAAATTGAATTCTATGAATTTATTCGCTGTAACTTATTCGAATCTAATTTCAACCGCATATTCATCATAAAATAACACTACATCATATGTAGATAGGAAAACATATTCCAATTTAATTAAGAACATAGGTGGCTCTTATACCACTATAGGGTTTCATAAGAAATTTTAAATCTTATTTGTAGCGAAAAAATTAAAACCCTACAGCCTAGATCAATATGTTATAATTAAATCGGATACAAAAAGATGATTCGAAATAATACCTTGCAATTCAAATTTGTGAAAACTGATATGAATTCGGCTCTACAAGGTACCACAATTTCGCAGCACCCTCTACTTCGTCCATACGAACAAGCGCCTCCAAAAGGAATCACCTTTGTGTGCTAGCACAATCTAGAACGCTTCTAGATTATTTGAGAAGAATCTTGTTTTCTTGTCTTTCTCTTTTAGGGGTACAGAATTTCTCTACCATCTAATATGACAGTAAAAATCTTAACCGTAATGAGATACTATCACACCTATTTATATTATGTCAGTATTTTGCATTGACAATAATGCCCCTAATCTTATTAGGGTTGGTAGTTAAAGTAAATTATTATTCATAATAATAATTTATTTATTCTTCCCATTGGATTTTAAAATTAAATCACTAACTGGTGATTGGCCTCAAGTACATGAAATAACAATACTTAGTAATTAGCTTAGGGCACAATCACTAACAGTTCTATGTTCATATAGTGATGATTTTATGTAGGAAACTTGCTACTACATTATTATTATAATAGTATACTTCATTTCATGCATCTAACATGATCATCACACTAAGATCTAACTTCTAAACATCCATCTTTTACATATCATTTGAGATCTCATGCATTTATTTTGTTTAGAATGAATAAATGGCCATAAAGATTTTGTCTTATGTAAATGAATGTTTTGTTTAGTTCTAAAAGTTAGGATATTTATCAAGATGAGCCAAAACATGAGTTTTATGTGAAAAATGAAGGGCTTATGGAATAGGTATCAATAGGAGATGATTTTGATAAGTTAATGGTAGATCTACTAAGAAAAATTTTTCAAACAAGAAATATTTACAAGATAGAAAATTTGGATCTTAGGGTAGTTACATAAAATTCGTACCTAAGAAAAGAGGGTATGTAAACACCTATTTTTCAAAACAAAAATGGAAGTTTTATTAAGGAAATGAAGTCCTTGGGGGATAGGAATAGTGGAGCCTTAATTTTTAAAGTATCAAATGAGTTTTTCTTAAAAAAATCGCCTCAAAATCATTTTTACAAAATTAGGATCTAGGAATAGCCCATATTTAAACACTTGTTTACAAAGTGTAAAATGAGGATTTTTCTGGAAAAATGAAGACCTTAAGGAATAGATATAGTAAAACTTAATTTTAACAAGAATAAATAAATTTTATTAAGGAAAATCTCTAAAACAAGTGTGATTTGTCAAGAACATAAACTAGTCTTGCTAAGTTAGGTATTCATGACATCTTGTAAAGTAAAGCTTTCTAAAAATATTCTTCTAATAGAATATAATCAAGAACATACATATAGGAAGCTCATGACATACCATTCATGATAGTAACTTTTTAATATTGCATGCATATTTGACATTGATAGTAGAAACATCATAACTCTCCATAAAAATAATTTCAAAAATGGATGTTTGGCTACCAAACAGAACTGATACAAACTTTTCGAGACTTAAAATTTTTCAAAACTAAGATATTATATTAGAATTAGATAAATCTTTCGAAGTAGATAGGAATCGGTATATAATTTGCGAAATTCTTAGTTAAAATGACCAAGTTATGGCCGTTTTAAGTTAGAATTTCTATTAATGACGAGAATTACGAAGTTAATAGTTTTTATGAAATAAATGGATTAGATATGAGTTGAAATACTCATTTGGGTATTTCTTTCATTTAGGTGACTTAAATCCCAATGATTCGTTACCACCGAACTATTATTACTAAGAGACCGGCAACTAATGGCTGAGTGAGTATTACTTCTTAATTTCATTTCTTGATTGTTTGCAGTGATTAGTTGCACTAGATTATGAGGCAAAAGACAAAAAAAAATGGATTTGCATGATGGAGTTTATGGGGGATTGTGTATGCTTGTTGATGAGTTGAGAAATTGTATTAAGAATCTCGGAACCAGATGATTGACTTATGTTTCTTTAAAGTATTATAAGATTGGTTGTCTGTGAGATTGGTCGATCACCTAAAAAAATTGGTATTAATAATTATTCGGATTGATAAATTAACTTGGACATAATCACTTCACGATGGGGATGGAGCATTAGCATATGTTAGTTACTCGTGATCCATAAATAGCTAAAAGTTGATTGATTGTGATCCATAAATGACATAAGCTTTACCCGTGATCCATAAACGACACATTAATTCAATGGTAGTACTGCAGTATTCGTTAATCTGCTAACCCTGAATGGAGGGCGTAAATCCATTCACATATGATTTCCAGCTGATTATATATCTTGTTTGTTCATGTTGTTGATGCATTTCATATGGTTGAATAACTAACTTGATTGAATGATTTGTTATAAATGTTTTTATGGAAGTATTCACACACTAAGCTAGTGTAGCTTACGCCCTCACAGCTTTTTCTTATTACAGTTTTCATATATATGGCTAAAGCTGGGCATCCTACCGCAGGTACAGAATTAGGTTTCCATTGAAATTTGTGTTCGATTTTGTAAACTTCCATAGAAACCTTAATATTTATCGAGGATGTAAAAAGACCAGTTTTAAACATAATATTTTTTTACGGGGAATGCCCTTAGAAACTTTTGTAATTGATTATGTGGACTCATTGTTTATATTCTAATGTTTATATTGTATCAAATAAAACTATTTATCTTTATTGGTTCATGTATTCTATTGTCGCAAAGGAATACCTTGCATCTGTACGAGACTTTGGAATGATTGTGGTAGTAATTCCTAAGTTTTATATAGCATGCGGTAGACTGTTACGTTTAGGGTATCCTATAGGACGTGACAGAATACGTTCTATAAAAATAATGTTAGAAGTTTATGAAATAAAAATGTGCAAAAGCTAAATAATACAACAATCCACGATGTGTTCATTTTTAAATGAAGTAAAAGTCATTGTCTATCTAGGAGTGTGCAAAAAAATCAATGAAACCAAAAAAATAAACAAAGACTAGAAAACCAATCAAAAAAATATGATCAATCGGTTAATTGGTTTTGGTTTACGATTAAAGTTTTTATTTTTTTTCATTTTTCGATTTTGATTTTGGTTTGCAACCACAAAACCAATGGCTAGCACTTAACCGTTTGAATGTTTATAAATATATTATATATATGGTTTATGTAAAGACTCGACCTCACTCCAATAATTAAAATATGTGATTACGGATCTCTAACAATATATAATCTACAGTATTATATGTAAGGTTTTCCTACAAGAAGTGTTTGAATAATTGTTTGTCTAAATCTTCAAAATAACAAATATGAAAACTATTGACTTTAAAAATCTTTTAAGAAAACATGACATTATTATTATCACATTTCATAAAAGTTATAAAGTTAAAACATACATGGTTAAGTATAGGTATTATAAACATAGGCTAATAACAAGCCTTATACAAAAGACATAAAAGATAGACAAAGCTTTAATACCTATTACATATATCTAAAGCTATATCAAGCTAGTCTATTACAAAAAGAAATCCATCAAGGTCCATGGTCAACATCTAGTCCTCCAAATCATTTAGGAAGTCCTCAAAGTTTGTACTATAGCCCATACTCACATAAAACTCATCGTTGTCATCACCTGAAATTAATAAAATATGAGCCAAAGGCCCAGTACGCAAGGAACAAAACATAAGCTTAATGGCATACAAGCTTAGACTACATGCAAATGCCATGATCATTAAGTTATTAGATAATCATTAGTTAACCAAACAACATTGGAGTATTCAAACTCCGGAGAACAGGGATATTTGGAGAACCTGAGTAACGATCTCGATGCTCAAGGGGTTGATATAAGTATCTCAGATACTTATATATCCTAGATAAATCTATCAAATAACAAATAAGTAGCTTCTTCTAGGGTTTTTAGCCGTTTCACAACTTTACTTAACTTAATTCATAATATCACCTAATTCAAATGTTCCCATAAACAATTGAATTAAATCATATTATTTCTCCTTAAGAATAAGCAAATGTTATACCGATACCAAATACCCTATCAACTACCCACTGAACCGCTTATAAAAGTCATTGCATCATGATAAGTGGTCCAAGCGCTAAACTACCATGCCTCCAATCTTAGCAAGGTGTCGCTCCTCAAATCGTGCAAACAATTCTTAAGTTTTCTTAAATTGAAGTAGACTTAAAGTATGCCTATCCTAAGCAAAGAATCAAACATGTTACTGTGTACCTGAATCAAATCGAGAATTTATAGGGGTAGCCGAACGAGGATCTATTATTGTTCAAGAACATCATTTCAAATCAATATAAACACTTTAGGTTATGCATAAAATATAACTAATCCTAGGCTTAACTCTCATAGGAATTCAAATGAATCCAAAGCAAAGTCATAACTTATCATTCATATATCTAACAAACTCATACAAACCCATAAAATCATCACAAAATAATTTAACAAGCTAAAAGAAATGTTTGATGGGGTCACGCTGGCTATTTTGAAGCCTACGTCGGCGGTGTTGGAGGTAGCGCCATTAGAATTTTGGCCTCTGATCATCTTCAACACCAGCTATTCTGAAGCCTACACTGGCGGTGTTAGAGGCAGCATTAGAATTTTGGCCTCTGATCATCTCTAACACTGGGCGTTGAAGTGTCAGATGTCAGCGTACATTACAGAACAGCTTTTCGAAAGTGCAAAAACCCCATATTTCAAAGCTTTGTAATTTTGTAACTTTACACTTTAAAATTCTTCTTCAAGCATACTTCCAACATCAATAAACATCCTAGGCATATTCTATCAACATTTAACATGCATACACTTCACTTTCATGGCATCAAATACATCAAACACTACTCCAAACTACTTCAAAACATTAACTAAACCAATCATTCAACTCACTTCTCAAGTAACCAAACTCATGCACAATTCCACTACTCAGCTTCAACATAAACCAAACTCAAATATCACCACTTAAACACTTCAAAATATACAAGACACCATTTCAAACACATTTCCACACTCTTAGTTACATATAGCCACTTCAAACATTCCTCTACACTTCACACTAACTCCAACCATACTCAAACATTATTTCAAACATTCCAGCTATTCTCATTACTTCCAAAACACATATAACAAGTTCTAATAACATCAAAACATAACTTAACATTCAATTAACATAAGAAACCACTCAAAGCTCATACTAGCATGAACTTTATATCCATTGTAAAGGAAAGAGAAAACAAATGAACTTGTAAACTTGCATTAACTTACATGAAAGACCCTTGTCTTATGGAAAACTCTTGAACCTTTAGTGCTTGCCTTTCTAAGGGTTTAAAAGCCATTGCAAATGAAGAAAGAAGAAGAACAAAGGAAAAAAAAGAAATGGGATTTTCGGATGGATTTTTATTGCTATTTGAAAAGTGTGTTTTTGATCAAAATATGGCTTATACTTATAAAAACCTTTCACTTTTTGGGCTGCCATGGGTTAGGTTTTATTTGACATAACTTGGCTTATTTCGGCCTAAAATCAATGCATTTAGGGCTTGTTTTTGTCTAAATTTTCTGCTAAGTTTAGCTATTGTGTAAAACATATTTAACTTGTTTTAAACAAATTTTCATACACTCTATTACACTTACAATTCATAAACACAATATTTATTCATACTAAGATAATTCAATATTCAAATACATTAATTCAATACATATACCGCATACTATCACAATTTATATAACATACTTAAAGTCATACACAAATGCAATAACACACATGCGAAAAATACAAATTTAGGAATTATGGCTAGTTTAGTTTACATATACATAAATTTACATATGTTAATATTCATTAGATTTTGATTAAACTACTATATTCTATCTTATATTTAACGGAAGTTAATGTGATAATTAATTTGGTTTGATTTTGTCGATGGTGATATATCCAAAGGCTTGCTTTTTCCCTTTTCCTTAATTTGATTTTCTTTTTTTTTAGCTCTTGTAATAAATATAATAATTTAAAGAAAAATTCTATGATAAAAGCTAAAAAATAAGGTTTGTTGAAACTATCAATTTGATTTATTGAAACCATTACTTTAAATGATTAAAAACTGAAAATCAAAAAATTAATCAAAATAGTTAATCATTAAGACGGTTAACCGTTTATAATGAACGGTTAAGGATTATAATATTAAAAAAACCGATCAATACGTTATGTTAAAAAAAATAGGGCCACAGACCAATTAACCTAACCATCAACACCTCTATCTGCCACAAATTTTATGTAAAAACAATTAATTTTTAAAGTCCCTATAATACTTAAATATTTCAACTTTTACACGTATTAATATAAAAAAAAATAAAAACTCAAAAATAAAAGAAATAAAAATAAATTTACTTTGGTTTCCTTTAGCTCTTTCAATCTAGATGCTAAGGTGGATTAAGCTAAGGAGAAAAAATTATAGCCCGTTTAACCCATTGGGAAAAGCCCCATTTGGACTGTATGTCTAGTTCCATGATTGGCTACCATCTTAGTCATAGAATGGACTAACCACTAGATATATAACTATTTATAAGTTTATAATTTTTCTTTTTTTTTATATATATTTTCAAGTGTGCTTTAATTTTTTTTTCTAATTGAAATATGTTAAAATTCATATATTTGTCTAAAGTAATATCAAGCATTTTGGGATCTTTCCAAGCATAGCGTTTGGCAAGTGACGAGGAAATTGAATGGCAAGTTGGTATTTTACCATTGATTGACTGAATTGAGATTTTATATGATAAAGTTATTATAGTTGTGTAATATATACATATACACACACACATGCAATTAATTGTTAATAGGCCCCAAATTGAGTTATCATATGTTTGATTTGTCTCTTCAAAAATTTTAAACTATTGTATATATTATATATGCACTGGGGGAAATTAGGATGTTAGAAACCTTAGAAAACATAGGAGGATACTTCTTTATTGAGGATACGGTGGTCAGCAATGACAGATGGAGGTGTTGATTGTTGAAACATGCACCACTACAATCTCGCTGGATTGCATTACTGAAAGACGATTTAGGTGTAGTTGGTGAACAGTGACGAAATGCAGCCTCTCGTTAGCGTTTACTTTTGAGCAAGAATCTCTTAGTTAGCCACCTTCTTTCGAGTCGTGCGATCAAGTATCCATTTTCACATTTCGGCATGACCACGGCGTTGATACTGATTATAACATTGACTAGCGAGTATCCAACCCCGGCATCGGTGCCAATAGTCAGCAATTTATAATGATGTTCCTTTTTTACTATAAGCCCCGTAGCTAGAGTTGAGCATACAAACCATGGTCCGCGAGCCGACTCATTTACGCATTCAAAAATACAAGCTACGACTAGTTTTTTTTACTTGTTTAAATGCGAATCAAATTGGCTTACCCGTTTAGCCCGCTAGCCAAAGCAGGCTGGACCATGACAGGTCGGGCCGGCCCACAGACCAAAATTTCAAAAAAACAAAGAAAAAAGAAGAGGAAAAGTTTAAAAATAAAAATAGTATAATAACATATTAGTCATTATTTATAATATATTATGGAAGAAAATAGATTAATACATACATCATAATCATTATAACATTTTTTAAGTATATATTTATTGATTGAAACATAATATGATATTTAATAAATTATTTAAAAAACTTATTTTTATTTATAAATAATCAAAGTTGTAACAAAATTAATTTTTAATATATATAAAACCTTAAAATATATAAAATTCTAATTTTTACACTAATTAATATAAAAATAAAAAAAATAAAAAATTTTCATTTGACCCTAGACTGGTCCGTTTATCCCAGCTCTTGCTACAGGCTGTACCCATCACAAAGGGCTTTCTTTTTTTCTTTTTGTTTTTTTTTTTTTCCGGCTATTAAGAATATCCTGTTAATTCTATTTGACTGTTGGCTTTATCAATAGTAGGTAAAACAAGGAAATCCTTGCGTGATAAATGAATAAAATATCCATCCTGAATATAATTCCATCTCACTTCTCAGTGCATGTCAATATCCTGTGGTTTTATAGATTGCCAGGAAGTAAACGCAAAATGATTTGATTATAATCATACGTTCAACGGCTCTTAATTGTCTGACTTTTAAAATATTGCTGAAGGAAGGCATCCAATCAATTTCGTGCTTCAGAGTCCAAGTGCGTGTTTTGTTGTAATAAGATAAGACGAAAGTTATAACGCAAAATTCCAACATTTGCGTCTAATGATTAAGCCATTTATGTAATATTTAATAAGAAATATATCGGTCTGAAATAGAGTAGAATGGAAGCGAGAATGCAAAGGGAATTAATTATATATTTCACTAGTTAATAACATGTGTATCTGTGATCCTTGCGTTGAAAATAGATCTTTGAGGAATCCATTTTTTCAAAACTTTCAGAAAACTTTCAACAATGTAATAGTTTTTATTTTAGTCTTTAAGTCTTAAAATATTTCAAAATCATACATTGAATCCTAAACTTTATATAGTAATTTTATGCAAATGGTACAACATGAGAATCAAACCCAAGGAAAAAAAATTAAATATCTTATAAACCAATACCAATATGCTAATTGCTATATATATTTTTAATTTACTAACAAAATCGTGTCAATCTAGACCTCCTTCATAAATTCAAGACAAAAGATTTAGCGAAGTGCTCAAATAGGTTGTTTGAGATGGAAGCATAACCTATGCAAGCCGACCTTACCATGTTGAATTGCTTGCAAGTTGGTTAGCCTACATTGATTTGTTTTCATGCACTTATTTACTTTTTCATTTTTATGTTAGTTACTATTTTTAATTAGTTCCTTTACGTTTATTTTCTATTGATAGGTTAGGAATGAATTTTTCCTTGAAATATGCTATTGTTAGCAATTAATATAACAAAATTTATTTTGTTTCCTACTTAAAGTTGATTCCTTTTCTATTGAGATTCACTAAAGCTTATATATAGATAAAGCTTATAATGAATTATTAAGATTAAAGTCATATTGAATTTTATTGAGAATTTGATATCTTTTTTCATTGTTCTTTTGAGTACTTTAAATTTTAACAAGATTGCTTTCCCATGGAGTTCATCTATACCAAGGTTTATGGCTCTTTATAGCCATAATGGGTCAAAGATTAATTAAACTATGTTCTTGATTTATTATAAATTGTGAATTGTGGTCAAATTTATTTTTAAAACTCTAGGGAATTTCACATATCAATATATTATTGCTATGTCTAGAAGGAGAGAGCAAACTTCATAGTGTAAGGCCATATCTTCTAGTGGCATGTTCAACCACTTGTAGTACAAAAGGGTACTCAAAGATGGAGATGTTATGCTAGATAAGGAAGAGGCAATTTGAATTTTCTTTTGTTAACTTGTATCTATACACGACAAAACATTTACACTATACATAGAAGCATTGTCCCCACTCAATTCACATTCATAGGCTTATTAAATGGCTATGTTTATTTATTTGTGTTTCACGACAAAACAGTTCAGATTTGATGCACTCGTACTACTTACAAGTCATTCTTATAGTTGAATCATGGCTGTTTTTAATCATTTTAACTTATAGGCCTACCACACTAGCTCATGTGCTCATGGATGACACAAAAGTAAAATCTCTTTCGCCATCCACAAGCTCACCAAATTAAGTCTATCGAGCTTACATATATGATGGTTCCATCAAGAGCGTCTACCTGTTTTATTTGATTACATACACCTTATTAATACTTACAAGTCACATAAGTTAATTACTTAACATTATAGTAGTTTAAATGGAATTCTTCAAAAATAGGTTCTCCTCTCAGCACTTGCTAACATCTTCATTATTCATTACTTGCGCCTAAGATCAATAAAAGATGCTATCACTTTAGCTCATTATTGAACCAAGTGAGTATAAGTAAATACACACGTTAATGGAATAAATTGAACATTTGAAAAGAAAGAAAAACATAACTCAATAATACAAGCTAACACTTATTGGCATTAACACTTATAGGAGAGTACTACTTTGAAGTTAAAACATTCCTTTGTCCAATTTATGGTTTATATACTAGAATGATGTTAACTTTATATTCCCCTTAGGACACTTCTAGTCAGGGTAAGGTGCCCCTTTAACATGAATTAATCATGAAGCATTTAGTCATATAACTTTTTTATTATTACAATCTAACCCCATTGCTTTGATTAGTTCTATAGAAAAAGCATAAATAGATTCTTGATCATGAACCTTAAAGCATCAATGCTATTGATAATCCCTTCTACTACCACAAATAAAGTTTTGAGGACCAATCACAATAGGTCACCATGGTTAAGTTTCTTAATTTACTATCAACCTAAATTGTACGGATAATCTTAAAGTTTAACACATACTTGCCAAGTCCACTCAAGGTTAGACAACATACATATCGAGTAGTACAGGAAGAGTTTAGATCCCTCATAGATCCTACGATCATACTTTAATCATCCAATATCCTATTTATAATCCCACTTTAGTGTTAGAGATATATTTGATATACTCACAAACTTATTCATTTGACTTACTTAGAATGTCCATCTCAATAATCTCGCAATACTCAAAACCTTCATTTCTTACACTTGATTCCATGAACTTAGCACTCTAAACTATTTTGTTAATCTCAACCATCGTTAAACATTAAAAAGAAAAACATCATAGTGCTAAAAGGGAAGAGTAGCAATTTATTTAGTCAACCAATAGAAACTTCTCAAATTTGATGTGCTAGTTTCACTAAATAGTTTCTTATGGTTTCCCTTGTCGCACAACACACCATAATGAAAAAAGGTTATACTCATTCGGCTAATGCCTATCAACCACTCCTCGTACTTTGCTCTACCTATCCTAAGTAATCACTATATTGTTATGCGTTTCTTTCAAAATATAAACTCTTTTAATTTATACTATTTTATTATCAAATGACGCTACCATCTTTTAATGGCTACACATACAAACACATATATATCTACTTGTTTTAGTAAAATCATTACATGCCATGATAATGTTTTCAAAAATATTTACATATGGGAAACTTCCCCTCCAACCAAACTTATGTAATAGCTAAATTGCAAAGAACATGGTCTATAACACATGAAATCTAGAAATAAGATTGATTATGAGTTGACGTAAAGGATGACTCTCATAGACATCTATAGGTAGTGCTAGTGGTTAATGATGAGAACCTTGAGGTACCATAAGACAAGAAACATGAAAAGCACCATGAGTCTTAAAGCCAACAGGAAGTTCCAAATGATAGACAGTAGATCCTATATTTTCCAAAACCCTAAATGTTCTATAATACTTTTTAGACAATTTAGTATGAGTAGTGCCAGAAAGAGATGTACGTTTGCATGGTTGTAATTTCACAAAAACTAAGTCCCCCATAGTAAGAGATACATCATACGATGTTGATTTATAGACCTCTTCATTCTATCTTGAGCTTTACTTAGATTGTCCCTCAAAAGAGCAAGCATCTTGTCTCTAGTCATTAATTTTATATCAATTACTTCAAGTGAAGAAGCACCTCTAATGTACATAGGAATAGTGGCTTATGGCCATATACCAACTCAAAAGGAGTCATTTCGGCACCTTCATGATAAGAAGTTTTATAAGAAAACTCAGCCTAAGCTAAAAACTTGTACCAATTATAGGGAACATCCATAACAAAGCCACGTAAATACAGTTTTTTCTTTTCTTTTTTTTTTTTTTTACCTTCATGTAAATACTGTTGAATAACCCTATTCAACACTTTTGTTTGGTCATTCGATTTAGATGGTAAGCACTACTAAAGGAAAGCTTGGTACCGTTGAGTTTGAATAACTCCTTCCAAAATGAACTATGAAAAATTGGATTCCTATTTGATATGATAGTTTTACGAAAATTATGAAGCTTGGCAACAAGATTTAAGAACAAATTAGCAACGTTGGTTGTTGTATAATGTAAATCCAAAGATCCCACATGACAATACTATGATAATCGTTCTACTACTACCAAGATTGTCGAAAACTCATGTGACTTGGGTAAACATTTAACACAGTCCATTAACATATCCTCCTAAACTTGGTTAGGTATTGGTAAAGGTTGCAATAACCCAGTTGAATTTTGGATAGAGTACTTGTCACGTCCTATAGGGGTATCCTGAACGTAACAGTCCGCCACATGCCATAAAAGACCCTCGAATTACTGTCCGAGTCTTTTGGGAGTCTTGTATAGATGTAAGGCGTCCCTTTACGACAATAGAACACTCTATTCAATGGAGTTAAGAAGTTTAAAGCGGCATTCAATAGCATTAGATAATAAATCAAAACGCATATATAAAAGTTACAAGTCTAAGGGGCATTCCCCCGCAAAAGAATATTAAAGGTCCATTACAGTCATCCAGAGTCTTTTGGTTTCCTGTGGAAGTCTAAACAAAAATTGAATACAACTTCTATAGAAAACGTCTAGCTCCTGTACTTGAGCTGTACCTGCCTTGGCCTAAGCCAAATAAACTCGTGCTGCAACAAATAAAAACTATAGGGGCGTAAGCTATACTAGCTTAGTGAGTGAAAACTTCCATATTGTAATTAAAACATATCATTCAAGCAAGTGATTAATCAGACAAATGGTATGCATCAAACACGTGAATTCAACAAACATATGATCAGCCGGAAATCATATGTGGATGGACTTGCACCCTCCATCATGGGTTAGCAGATTAACTAATCCTGCGGTACGACGCCATTTAGGCTCATGGTCAACCAACTCATATATTCGTTTTATGGATCGCGATTAACCAACTTATATTCGTTTTATGGATCACGATTAACCAACTTATATTCGTTTTATGGATCACGATTAACCAACTCATATTTGTTTTATGGATCACGATTAATCAACTTATATTCGTTTCATGGATCACGAAAAACCAACAAATGCTAATGCTCCATCCCCATCGTGTTATGAATGGGTTCAAGTTTATCTTCAATATCAAATAATCAATTATACCAATTCTTTTAGGTGATCAAGCAATATCCACAGACAATCAATCCTAGCTCATCTATACAAGCAATGATTTATCATTCGGATTCGATATTCTTTAAGTTCAACTTCACATAACAATAGCAGACATTACGATTCCCATTCAACCCCATCATGCATATTCATTTTATCTTTGCTAAGTAACTAGTGCAGCTACCAATACAATCACAAGCAATAATTGAAAGTGGAAGTGATACTCACTCGACCATGGTACGCCGGTCTTTTAATAGTAGTAATTGAGTGGTAGATTCGTCGGTCTCGGGATCACCTACCAAAGAAGAATGCCCTAATGAGTACTTCATCACTTAACTAATCCAAACTATGTGTCAAAACTAATAAAAGTCGTGCTTCTCGCTATTTGCAGAAGTTCCAAATTAAAACGGCCATAACTTGGTTATTTTAACTCGGAATTTTGCAAATTTTATATCGATTTCTATCTACTTCGAAAGATCTACCTAATTCTAATATTATTTCCAAGTTTTGAAAACATTTAGGTCACGGAACAGAGGGATCAGGTCTGATCAGTAACCATTCCCATTTCCGAAAAATAGTTTTTGCACTTGTTTGAAATGTATCTAGTTGATGATTCAAGTATATATAAAGTATGAATGATTTCCTATCATGAATGACATATGATGAGTTCAATGTATGCATGATCTTGATTATTTTTAGCAAAAGAAACTTTCAAACTCCTTAATTTTGCAAGACTCCAACAATAACTACTTCTTGAAAGTTCACTTTTCTAATTTTGATATTACACTAGTGTTTTGGATTTTATTCTTAGGAATTTCTAGCTATTTTAATTAAAAATGAGTCTTCATCACCTATGTTACCCAAGACCTTTATTTCTACATAAAAATTTACATTTTACACTTTGTAAATATGTTTTTAAATAGGCTTTACTCAAAAATCCGAATTTTTGAAAATTCACTTTTTGAATGATTCCTTTGGGAAAACTTTTGTAAAGCATTGAAATTCAAGACTTTACTATATCCACTACCTAAGGACTTCATTTAACACATAAAACATTCATTTTGAGTTTGAACAATAGGTGTTTACATAGGCATCATCCAAAGTTACGAATTTTACAAGTGGACTACTAACTCAAAATTTTCCATCTTGATTCTACTCGTTGTTTTATACATTACTCTCATCCAAACTCATTTCAACTTATAAAAATCATTACTTAATGATATCTATTACTTATACCCTCCATTTTTCATATAAAATGAGTTTCAAAGTTGTTACAAGGGTTTTTAGAATAGGGTTTGGAAGTCATACGAATTTTCTTTTGAACATTTCTAACAAAAAGCTTTTCTTTTCAAGTTCCTTGTCTTATCCACATAAAGATCTACCAACTATCACATTATATATACAAGACTAAATCTTTATGAGCATTAATGCGTGAAAACACAAAAAATCTACATGAACATGAATGTCAAGTATAATATGAGTGTCTAAGTGTTAGATCTACCACTTATAGTGCACGAAAAGGAGTTTAAGAGTATGAACATATATTTTTCATGCAAGATCTCTACTTTTATGCATGAACATGATAGTATTTCAACAAAAGCTCATCAAACACAAATCTACTCTTGTGATGGCTTGATATTCATGTATAGCATTTTCTTATCCCTAGCACTTGCTCATGGGGATTTAAAGTGAAAACACACATGAATAATCTTACCATTACAAGATTAAGTAGTAGTAAGGCTCAAGAATCATCACCTAAAGAAGGATTGATGAAAAAATGAAGAAGAAATGAACTTGAAGTGTGTGTGCATGTGGTGGTTGGGGTTCACGGCAAAGAGGAAGGAAAAGAGAGGATTTTTGCTTTGTTAAAATTTTTGAAAGAGTAGAAATGAGGAGAGAGAGTGTATGTCACGCCCCGAAGGGTACCCTAAACGTGGCAGTCCGCCGTACACAATATTAAAGCCTAAGAATGACCACCTCAGTCACGCGAAGGCTTCCATACTATGTACAAGGCGTCTAACACATGGAGGAGACTCATCGAAGTAATACATTTTACGTTGATATAGCTTGAGTAACAATGTAAAGGAAATACAATTTTACTATACTTCAGATACCAATTCACTATACTTCATAATACAAATCATTAAACTTCAATTACACTTCATCAAAAGATTCTACTACGTAAAACTATTACAAGGCAAATAATAAAACTAGCTGGTGACTTCAAACATTTGTGTTCTTTGCCGAAATCCCGGAGTTATTCCCAGCTCCAACCAATTCGGTCCCCACTTTGCATTCTTGAAATAACCTGCTCATTTAAACAACTATTGGGGTATAAGCTACACTAGCTTAGTGAGAATTCCCTTAGTTCTGTACCATAACAAACAAGTTAAAATCAGTCATATGCTATGCATGAACAAACACGTGAACAAGCAATTATGCATGGGCATCCGGAACCCACACACAGAACGGATTTACGCCCTCCGTATCTTGGGTTAGGAATGGTATTGAGTCTACACGACCGCATCTAGTCCCCAAGCCCTCGGCTCTTAGCACTCGACTCGGCTAGGCTCATCCAAGAATGCATCCACATGCGCCTTAGTACCCCTGAATGAGCTCTGGCACCGGGCTCGTTATCCAAACGAGGCAACAACGGACCATACCGATCGACCTGCGTAGGAGTAGCATGCTACCAAATGCAATATGTCCGATGTGATGCATGACCAATTTAAGTTTTTGTTTAGGACAAAATATTTATACATTCTTTAGAGTGACCAACCAATATCATACATATAACAGGAATAATATGAACGGTGCAGTTATCCAATCAAATCGTGGTTTCGATATGCTTTAGTATTCTTTGGCATACATTCATCACAGTCTCATCATATATCCCATCCCCATTCATATCGATTTTTATCTTGTTGCTATAATTCTAATGCAACTAACTACAATCACAATCAAGGTAACAAAACAAGGAGAAAACTCACTCGGCCATTGGATCACCGGTCTTCTAGTAATAATAATCCGGTGGAGGGAATCGTCGATCTCGGATCTCCTAAAAAGGAAGAAATACTCTAATAAGTATTTCATCACTTAACTAATCCAAACTATCTCATTTAAACTATCAAATTTGTAATTCGCGTCCTAAGCGGAAATTCCAACTCAAAACGGCCATAACTTGGTCATTTTAACTCGGAATCTCGCAAATTATATATCGATTTCTATCTACTTCGAAAGATCTATCTAATTCTAATATTATTTTCAAGTTTTGAAAACTTTGAGGCTTCGAAAAGGTCGGATCAGATTAGAGCAGCAACAATTTCAATTTCCGAAAAATAGTTTTGTAAGAGTTTGAAATGTTCCTACTATATAAATTTGGCTATACATACAATATGAGTGATTTCCTAACATGAATGGCATGAAATGATTTCATGTATCATGGTCTTGATCATTTCCATTTGTTTTGGATTTGTTACTTAAGAAAATATAATTATTTTTGTCTTGTTGGTTTTCTCTCAATCAAGGATTTTGATGATAACAAAAATTAATGAAATAACGATTATTTTGAGTATGTTTTATCAGAAAGTTATCCAGAAAGTTTATTCAAGAGGATTCAAATATTTATGATAAGTCAGAAGCTTAGGCAGAAGGAACAATTATGAACAAAGGAAAAATGATAAGTCAGAAGCTTAGGCAGAAGGAACGTTAGTTATGAACAAGTACACAGATGAAAGGCAGAAGGAATGTCAGAAGATACGATATGAAGAAAAACAAAATATTTGATATGATGAAGACCTAGCTCCAATGATTAAATATATTTGGGAAATATATCTAATCTGTTCCACAAAAGTTGGTTCATAATCCACAGGGTATTTTTTTTTAATTGATGAGAAGTTTAAGTAATTTGAAAATTAATTTGGGATAAGATTATGCAAGTAATGTTCGGATATTTTTTTAATACATATACAAGATTTCAGGAGCTTGTCCGAAGTCAGAAATTCATGAAACAGAAAAATAAATATCCCAGGCGTGATACTTTGAACAGATTCAAGACGTGATCAACAAGAGGAATGTTTGAAATTGTTTGTTTGAGATATTCATGCAAGATTGTAGAGATTTGAAGTTATCTCACTCTCGAGGAAGCTTATCAGACGATTCAAAATTCAAATCCAGATGAGGATAGACTTGAAGAGATATTGTACTCGACATATCCGGAACAAATCTTCATTTTTGCGAGAAATCTGGAAAACAAGTTAATCTGGAACGCAGCAGATTGTTTTCAAGTGTTGAGAAGAACAAATATATACGAACAACTTATAAATAGAGGGCAGAACGTAGAACAAAAATAACGAGAATTAAAAAGTATTCAAGAGCGAAATTACTGTCATTATTTTCATTGTTCCGTATTGTTCAAAAACCGTCGAGGACCTTTACTTTATTCTCCTCAGATTTTGATAAATTTTTTAGTGATTGTGAGTTGCAAGTAGGCTCAGTAGATTGGTTGTTGAGAGAATCAAGCTGAGTGAATTGTGAACTTCTTGTAACTATTCTTATTTATTGGATTAGTGGAACAATACCGGTGTGGATTACCGGTGACCCTGGCTTGGAGCTAGAAGAGAGGATTGACGCTCAAGGCGGAACCTCTATAATTCGTTTTGCATTTCTCTCTTACTCATCTCTCTTTAATTTGTGTAATTTTAATTTGTTTTATTGCATTTGATCGTCAGTCAGAAGGTTAATCAGAGAGTGTTGTTCTTATTGTTCTTGAGTCAGAGAGTTGGTCAGAAGGTTCCGAGAAGAAAGTTTTCAAACTATAGTTTAAATATTCGTGAGATTATTCATATAGGATAATTTTGGTTTATTATTTTAAAGAAGTTTTTCATCAAATTCATTTATTTTATAAAGATCAAAAGCCATTTTATTAGTATAACCAAGTGTGTGAAAATTTGGTCAAAATTTTTATTATAACCAATTCACCCCCCCTCTTGGTTATCATTTCGGGACCAACAATTGGTATCAGAGCGGTTCTCATCTATTTTTGAGTGATCTTTTCAAATGGCTGATAATAACATTGCTATCAATCGAGCTCCATATTTTGATGGAACAAATTATCTCTATTGGAAAATGCGTATGTCTACCTACATAAAGGCTAATGATTATGCATCTTGGCAGGTGATTTCCTTTGGAGACACACAAGTGGTTATGAATGATGGGCAGTTTTACGGATGAACAATTGAAGCACATTGAGAAAAACAATAAGGCTAAGAATCTCTTACTCACTACTATAGCTCCTTCTGAATTCTATTTAATTTCTCTTGTGAAAATGCAAAAGAAATTTGGGATACACTATCCAACACTTATGAAGGAACTAATACTATTAAGGAAACAAAGATTAATTCTTTGTTGCAACAATATGAGTTATTTAAGATCAAACCTGAAGAGAAAATAAGAGAAGCCTTTAATCGTTTTACTGCTATAACTAATGAACTGACTTCTCTTGGAAAGAAAATGGATGATTCTGATTTAGTCAGGAAGATGCTCAGAATATTGCCAAAGTCATGGGATGCTAAAAAGACAGCAATTGAAGAAGCCCAAGATCTGAACAAGTTAACTCTTAGTCAACTAAGGGAGAAACTATTAGCTTATGAATCACACATTAACACAACTGAAGAAGCCGAAGGAAGTTCAAGAGCAATAGCTTTCAAAGCAAGGAAAATCACAAATGATGAAACTGATTCCGATGATGACAACATGGAGGAAAACATTGGCATGCTTGCAAGAAGATTGAGCAAGTTCTTCAAAGGTAAGAAATATAATAATTTCAATAAAACTAACAAGTCAAGTGCAGGAAAGAATTACAAAGAAAAGGAAGAAAAGAAGGAACTCGTGTGTTACGAATGCAAACAACCTGGTCACATTAAGTACGAATGTCCTGTGTTAAAAAAGAAAATGAAGAAATTCAAGAAGAAAAGTCGTGCTATGATGGCGACATGGAGTGACCTTGATGAATCAGAAGGTGAATCAGAAGATACAAGTGACAATGAAGAAGAAGCAAATTTGTGTTTCATGGCTGCATCTGAGGTACATTCTGATTCCGATGAAGATATAAATGAAAATGATATTTATTCTGAAATGAAAAAGTTACTTAGAGCATTAAAAAGGGCAGATGTAAAAATTACAAAATTAGAAGTAGAAAATAAAGCTCTTAAGAACGAAAAGGATGTTTTGCGTCAAACTAATAAACTTCTTATTGATGAAAATGATATTTTGAAAACTGATAATGAGAAGTTGTTTGTCAAAACTGATGGCATCAAGAAAGAAAATGAAGTTTTGAAAACCGAAATTAAGGAATTAAAAGGAAGGGTTGAAGATCTATCTCAATTGATAAAGAACACGTTCAACAAATTTAATGAAAGTGATAAGAAATTGAATATGTTAATTGGAAGTCAAAGACCACCTTTCATTAAACATGGATTAGGATATGAATCTGGAAATTCCTCAAATAATATGAAAAAGACGATTTTTGTGAAAGAAAACAAATCAACGAATAATCAAGTGGCTGTCCGTAACGAAAAAAGCAAGAACAGTACCAGCAGAAGGAACATCAGAAGGTATGTTCAACCAAGCTATCCAAGCAGAAGGTACACCAGAAGGTACAGGTATGCTTATAATGATTATCCGACACATTATAATTATAAAAGAGGAAATCAAAGGTATCATCAACAACCATATGCATGTTCATTTTGTAATAAAGTAGGTCATATTGAAAAATATTGTTTCTATAAAAGAAACAAGCTCAGTTCATATCAAGTTAAGAAGCAAGATAAAACGAGCTTGACTTATCAAGGACCCAAGTTTGTTTGGGTTCCTAAGAAGGTTTAATCGCCTTTACTTTTGATTGCAGGAACAAGGAGCAAAAATAAAAGGAACATGGTACTTGGACAGTGGATGTTCAGGTCATATGACAGGAGATCCTTCCTTGTTCACTAGCATAGTTTGGAAAGAAAAAGGGTATGTAAGATTTGGTGATGATAGCCGTGGTAAAATCGTTGGAACAGGTACAATTGGTTATCCCCCATACATGATTGAAAATGTTTCATTAGTTAAAGGATTAAAACACAATCTATTAAGTATAAGTCAACTATGTGACAAAGGATATCAAATGAATTTTGAGAAAAACAAATGTTTTGCATATAATTCTGATGGAATAAAAATATTTGAAGGATATAGAAAAAGAAATGTATACTTAATTACTCCATCTGATATGAATGTTGAATGTTGCTTTTTGTCTATGACTGATAGCATTTATGTATGGCACAAAAAATTAGGACATGTAAATTTCAATCATTTGGAAAAATTATCTAAAAAGGATATTGTTGTTGGATTACCTAAAATCAATATAAGGCATGATGTTAAATGTTCAACTTGTTTAAAGAACAAAATGGTTTCAATGTCACACAAAAGTATAAATATGATGACAACTAAAAGACCACTTGAACTTTTACATCTTGACTTATTTGGACCTACTAGAACATTGAGTCTAGGAGGAAGCAAATTTGGTCTTGTTATAGTGGATGATTTTTCAAGATATACATGGGTATTCTTTTTAAAGTATAAATCAGAAACTTTTGAGACTTTTCAAAGATTTGCTAAACAAATACAAAATGAAAAAGGTTTTTCTATTATTTCTTTAAGAACTGATCATGGTACAGAATTTGATAATGCATCATTTATATCATTTTGTGAAGAACATGGAATACAACATAATTTTTCTGCTCCATATACACCTCAACAAAATGGGTAGTTGAAAGAAAGAATAGAACTATTCAAGAAATGACACGTTCTATGTTAAATGAAAGTAATATAGCTAAACATTTTTGGGCTGAAGCAGTAGCAACTGCATGCTATATTATGAATAGAGTATATATTAGATCTCATACTACAAAAACATCTTATGAATTATTTCGTGGTAGAAAACCATCCGTTTCATATTTTCATGTGTTTGGTTGTACTTGTTATGTGAAAAAGAATTTACATAACCTTGGAAAATTTGATGAAAGATCAGATGAAGCAATTTTTCTTGGATATTCACAACATAGTAAAGCATATCGTGTGTTTAACAAAACAACAAAAATAGTTGAAGAATCTATAAATGTGAGATTTATTGACGTAAAAATGATGTTGATGATGATGATGTTATTAGTATTAAAACTAATGATGTAAATGAGAAGAAGGTTGATACAGCTGATATACATGAGTCTGCAAATCAACAAAAATCTGCTAAGACAGAAAGTAAGACAAAAAGTCAGACCGACAGTCAGACAGAAGGTAGGACAGAAGGTAAGACAGAAGGTAAGCAAAAATTAAACTTTAATACTCCTGAAAGTTCAAAGGGTTGGAGATATAAATCTTCACATCCATCAAGTTTAATTATTGGTAATATTGATTGTGGAACTAGAACTAGATCTGAATTACAAGAACTTGAAAATCATTTTGCTTTGATATCTGAAATAGAACCAAGTAACATAGATGAAGCATTGAATGATGAAAATTGGATAAATGCTATGCATGAGGAATTAAATCAATTTCAAAGAAATAATGTTTGGAATTTAGTCCCTAGGCCTGAAGATAAATCAATTATAGGAACTAAATGGGTATATAAAAATAAATTAGATGAAAATGGTAAAATTGTTAGAAATAAAGCAAGACTTGTAGCTAAAGGATATTCTCAAGAAGAAGGAATAGACTATGATGAAACTTTTGCACCAGTAGCTAGATTAGAAGCAATAAGATTATTACTTGCTTATGCTTGTTATAAAGATTTCAAATTATATCAAATGGATGTAAAGAGTGCATTTTTGAATGGCTATATTAAAGAAGAAGTATATGTTGAACAACCACCCGGATTTGAAGATCATCTTAAACCTGATCATGTTTTCAAGTTAAGGAAAGCTTTGTATGGTTTAAAACAAGCACCAAGAGCATGGTATGAGAGACTTAGTGAATATCTCATAACTAGTGGATATCAAAGAGGTGCTATTGACACAACTTTATTTTTGAAATATTACAATGATGATATAATTGTTGTGCAAATATATGTTGATGACATAATTTTTGGATCTACTAATGAAAAGTATTGTCAAGAATTTGCAAAGCTTATGCAGGCTGAATTTGAGATGTCCATGATGGGAGAATTAAATTTCTTTTTGGGATTACAAATCAAACAAACAAAGGATGGAATCTTCATTCATCAAGAGAAATATACCAAACAAATTCTGAAAAAGTTTGGATTTGAGAACTCAAAAGAAGCTGCTACACCAATGAGTTCATCTATAAGGTTAGATGCTGATTCTAAAGGTAAGAAAATTAATGAAAAACTTTATAGAAGCTTAATTGGTTCTTTGTTGTATTTGACTGCATCTAGGCCAGATATATTGTTCTCTGTGTGTATCTGTGCAAGATTTCAAAGTAGTCCTACTGAAACTCATTTAAAAGCTGTGAAAAGAATTTTTAAGTATATTGCAGGTACTGCAAAATTAGGAATTTGGTATCCTAAAAATGAAAATTTTGAATTAATAGGATATTCAGATGCTGATTATGCAGGATGTAAGGTTGATAGAAAAAGCACTTCTGGAACTTGTCAATTTTTAGGAAATAAATTAATTTCTTGGTCTTCCAAGAAACAAAATTCAGTTGCTTTATCTACAGCAGAAGCTGAATATGTCTCAATAGGAAATTGCTGTGCACAAATTCTTTGGATAAAACAACAACTACAAGATTTTGGTTTGCATTATAAAAATATTTCAATAAAGTGTGATAATACAAGTGCAATCAACTTAACAAAAAATCCTGTGCATCATTCTAGATCTAAGCATATAGAAATTAGACATCATTTTATTAGAGATCATGTACAAAATGGTAACATATGTATTGAGTTTGTCTCAACTGAAAATCAATATGCTGATATTTTTACAAAACCGTTGGATAAAATCAGATTTGAATTTCTCAGAAATGAGGTTGGAATGTGTTTTCCTTTTTAAATTATTTTATAATGATAATGTTACAAACGATTTTTTTTAAAAAAATAAAATAAAAAAAAAAGGAAATAATTTCATGATGGGCGGCATTTTTTTGCCTCTTCGTATCCCACCTACACCTTCTTTTCCCTCTCAAAAACAACTATCTTTCTCTCCTCTGACATTCTCAACTCTCTCAAATCGAAACCCTAAACAATGGCAAGAAAATCCTCACGTCTCCTCTCGAAAGGTTTCAAATCCAAGAAAATTACAGAGGAAATAAACATTGAAGAAACTCAGTCCATCTCAGAAAATCATGTAGAAACCACAACTAAAGATGGAACTCTACGGGAATCTCGTTCAAAGGAAAGAAACGATGAATCACAAACTGAGAAGCAAACAACTGTGGATCCTCAACAGGCTGAGGAACGACAATCTGAAGGCCCCATGCTTGAGTCAGAAGATGACTCAGAGCATACCGTCTCTCAAGAAGAACGAGTGCAAACCCCAGCCAAAAGAAAAAGGGAAAGAAATCCTTGATTTCTTCTTCACGGTTGTCGAAAAAGGTAAGAGAATGTTCTTACATCGATTTCAAATTCTTTTCGAACAATGGTTTTTTTATTGGAATCATTGGCTGAATAGGATTGGATGCAAGAACATATGTCATGTTCTTGACGTAGTTGATGAAAGGGTCATAAAGGAATTTTATGAAAACTTGTCTCAGTTAGAGGATTTGTCTTTAAAATCTAGAGCGGGAGGCAAAGTTATTAAGATCACAAGGAAAGATCTTCTACACTGCTTTGAGATGAAGGACATGCAAGATGATAGAAAAATATTGACACTGTCTAGGAATGCAATATTTCAAGAATTGAATGATGGGGTTGGTAGTTTTAAAGAGAAGGATATCTTTTCAACTGATTTTGAATTACTTATTCGGTTGTTACATAAAGCTGTTGTAGATTGTATTTTGCCAAAGAATGGTAGTACAACAACCATTTCAATCGAGGAAGCTATGATTGTTTTGGCAATGAAAAAGAACTTAGAAATAGATATACCCACCATGATTTTGAAACACATATGGAGAACACGAAGAAACAAACCCTATGGAAATGTTTTAATGAAATTTTTTAAATACAAGAATGTTACCTTGTCCCCAAATGTTACACCTACAGTCGGTTTAAAGAAATTTGGAGAAACAAATTTGAAGAAAATGGGGATTCTTGTATCTCAAAAACTGTGGTTTTCCAAAGATGGTGCTTGGTATAGACATTCTAAGTTTAGTAAATTTCGATTTGATTGGGAAAAGATAAAATCCTTGGCTGAAGGTAACTGCTTCTAGATTCAGAGAATGGGACAGAAAGTGAGGCAGAGGATATTGCAGAAGATAGAGAGAAGAATTTATCTTCTAAAAATACTGGAAAAGAGAAGATGAAAAGCAAGAAAAAGAAATCATATCGTGTTCGCACTGGTGGAAAGTTTGAGATTAGGGAAGGTGATACTAGGATTGATGAAAGTGAGTCAGAGAGTGACTCAGAGGATGTTGTTCCTCCACCTCCAGGAGAGACTTCACGATCAGGCCTCCAATCTGCTTTATTAGGTCTCATTGATAAGAAAATCAATGATTTGAAGAACATTTAACAAAATCTATTCTTCAAACTATTGATTTGCAGCAAAAAGACGAGTCCCAGCATCTTGACCCACAACAGGACTCACATCCAGAGGTCGTCATGGATGATCTACCTCCTGAGAACTTTGATCCAGCTGTTCCTCTCACTACCAGTGACCCACAACTGTCTTCTCAAATTCCACCCTCTGAAGCTTTGAATCCACAACCAGAAGAAAACGTGCAGGCTCCACCTGATGAAGGGATCCAAGCTGTTACTGTTGAACATATTGAGCCAATTCCCTCTGCAGATTTGGAAGCTCTTCATAAGGTTGCTGAGGATATTCTCACTTTAAACAAAACTCAAAAACCTGATCAGCCCACTCAATCTCAACCTCAATCATCTGTTCCTCCTCCAAAGACTTTCCTCAAAGGAAAAAACAACCAGCCCGCAAGACAGTAATAACTAGGCAATCAAAGAAAAAATGATTTACATTTTTTTGTTTTCAGAACTCCTTGAATATGTCTGTATTTTGATATTTCAGACTCTGCACATTTTATTTTTCAAACGCATGAATGTTTACTTTTGGCATATTCTTAGGGGGAGCATTTATTTTCTTAATGCTGGTTTCTTTGATGCTAACAAAAAGGGGGAGACAAATAAACAAAATCACTAGATATGTTGGTTCTTTTGGATAATCTTTTGGATAATCAATTTTAGAATAAAAATTTAGGACACTTTTTTTCAATCTTTTCATCTTTGAAATGAGAATGCGTTAAAAATTTCTGGATGAAATATATGAATGTAATTTTTATTTATTTTGTTTATATATGGGTTTTGTTATCATCAAAAAGGGGGAGAATGTTGGTTTCTCTCAATCAAGGATTTTGATGATAACAAAAATTAATGAAATAACGATTATTTTGAGTATGTTTTATCAGAAAGTTATCCAGAAAGTTTATTCAAGAGGATTCAAATATTTATGATAAGTCAGAAGCTTAGGCAGAAGGAACATCTATTATGAACAAAGGAAAAATGATAAGTCAGAAGCTTAGGCAGAAGGAACGTTAGTTATGAACAAGTACACAGATGAAAGGCAGAAGGAATGTCAGAAGATACGATATGAAGAAAAACAAAATATTTGATATGATGAAGACCTAGCTCCAATGATTAAATATATTTGGGAAATATATCTAATCTGTTCCACAAAAGTTGGTTCATAATCCACAGGGTATTTTTATTTTCTAATTAAAATAAGATGAGAAGTTTAAGTAATTTGAAAATTAATTTGGGATAAGATTATGCAAGTAATGTTCGGATATTTTTTTAATACATATACAAGATTTCAGGAGCTTGTCCGAAGTCAGAAATTCATGAAACAGAAAAATAAATATCCCAGGCGTGATACTTTGAACAGATTCAAGACGTGATCAACAAGAGGAATGTTTGAAATTGTTTGTTTGAGATATTCATGCAAGATTATAGAGATTTGAAGTTATCTCACTCTCGAGGAAGCTTATCAGACGATTCAAGATGAGGATAGACTTGAAGAGATATTGTACTCGACATATCCGGAACAAATCTTCATTTTTGCGAGAAATCTGGAAAACAAGTTAATCTGGAACGCAGCAGATTGTTTTCAAGTGTTGAGAAGAACAAATATATACGAACAACTTAAATAAATAGAGGGCAGAACGTAGAACAAAAACGAGAATTAAAAAGTATTCAAGAGCGAAATTACTGTCATTATTTTCATTGTTCTTCGTATTGTTCAAAAACCGTCGAGGACCTTTACTTTATTCTCCTCAGATTTTGATAAATTATTTTAGTGATTGTGAGTTGCAAGTAGGCTCAGTAGATTGGTTGTTGAGAGAATCAAGCTGAGTGAATTGTGAACTTCTTGTAACTATTCTTATTTATTGGATTAGTGGAACAATACCGGTGTGGATTACCGGTGACCCTGGCTTGGAGCTAGAAGAGAGGATTGACGCTCAAGGCGGAACCTCTATAATTCGTTTTGCATTTCTCTCTTACTCATCTCTCTTTAATTTGTGTAATTTTAATTTGTTTTATTGCATTTGATCGTCAGTCAGAAGGTTAATCAGAGAGTGTTGTTCTTATTGTTCTTGAGTCAGAGAGTTGGTCAGAAGGTTCCGAGAAGAAAGTTTTCAAACTATAGTTTAAATATTCGTGAGATTATTCATATAGGATAATTTTGGTTTATTATTTTTAAAGAAGTTTTTCATCAAATTCATTTATTTTATAAAGATCAAAAGCCATTTTATTAGTATAACCAAGTGTGTGAAAATTTGGTCAAAATTTTTATTATAACCAATTCACACCCCCCCCCCCCCCCCCCCCCCCCCCCCCCCCCCCCCCCTCCCCCCTCCCCCCTCTCTTGGTTATCATTTCGGGACCAACAGGTTACTTACCCGATTCCTTGATGAAATCCTCCTTGGAGAGTGTCGTTTAGGGTTTGTTTATGTTTTGGAGAGGTTATGAGGGTCAGGCTGAGTTTAGGACGAATTTATAGAGTAATTTTCGAGGGAATATAGGTTGGATGCGCATAAGAAACTAAGTTGGCGGCTTAAGTGTCTTAGGTCGCTCAAAATCATTGAAGGTCGTCACTTAGGCTGGCGGCCTTCTTGGGTACGCCAACGGCCTAAAGGCCGGCATACGGCCAAATTCTCGAATTTGTAAAATTTTTCCTCCGAAGCTCTAAGCTGGAGTTTAGGCCGTCGTCCTTTGTATTTAGGCTAGCAGCTTTGAATTATAGGCGGGCGACCTATATGCCGGCCTACTCCAAAATCATCCGGTCATTCACGTGCCACTTCTCCATGTCCAAATTTATCTATTCCAAGACAAAAATACCCTTTTAAAACAATTATATATTACACTAATACCCCTCACTATGAAATATTTTCTTGTATTTTACATAATGCTAAGAAAATGAACATGAATTATTGAATAAATATCCTATCTAGATTTATTTTATGATTTGTGTTTATTAAAAGCAAAATTTCTACATATATTAACTTTATATTTTTTATTAATAATTAATTTTTAAGTGACATATATATTATTTCTTATGAAATACACTAACTACTCTTAATTATTATTTGAATGATCTTTTTCATAAAGTTTTAAAAAATATCACATTCAAATCATTATGAAATTCTCATAAATATATAAAATGTAATATAATCATAATAGTAAATGAATATTAATAAATAATTTTAATATTAACTTTACTAAGGTCTGGCCCTCCAGTCGTATAATACTGTGTCTATCCTGTCTTTATCACTTAAGAGTGCAAGATTCAAAACCAACAAGGGATTTTTTTTTTTTATTAGTTTCCATATTTTACTCTTTGTTTTGCTTTCATGAATATTTCTATGGAGTTGTAAGCTTTGTAACATCTAGATTTGATGACCCTAAGCAAACCATGTGATAATTTTTATTTCTTTTTCATGGAATTGTCTTTTTCTTGAATCTAACCATGTGTGTTTTATTTTTCTTTGAATTTATATTGCTAGCTTAGAATTTAATATTTAATTTTATAGATATAGATTGAGAAACCATAAATTTAAATAAATTTGCATGATCAAAAGGAGTTACAGGCACTTCTACAAATATGATGGCATAAATCTTCTAAATTATTGTTAAACCTAATAATGGAATTCACTAAAAAGTAATGCACTTCCTAAGGGATTTAGTTAGGAGGAGGATCTAGTTAATCAAACTAGGGTTAGGTGTTAAGACTCTCGAGATAAATTGTTAATAAAAATTAAGAATTCCCACAACTTAAGAATTGATAAGGAAATTGATGTTATATTAAGACCAGATAGGTAATTCTAATGAGGGTTCGATGTCTAGATATTGTTTCCACATTCTTGGTGAATTTTGATAATTGCTCTTGTGTGTTCTTGTTATTTAAAATGGGTTCCTTGGTTTTAGTTGCTAAATCCAACAATATTACTATTTATGGGAAAGACATCTGCTGTGCTCGGAGAAAGAGCGATAAGTATCTAGATTTAAGAAGATAAATAGGAAAGGACATCTTTTGATTTATTTACCATTGGGTCCTTGTTTATGAAATATTTTATGGGGTATATCAATAATGCATTAAATTTTACTTTCAAATAATATTATTTATCATGGAATTTTCAATGATATAAAAATCAATAAGATTGGATGATATAAAAAATTGATGGGCATTAAAATGAAATATAAAATAATTTTTCTTTTTATTTGAAAAAAAAAATTATTTAAAAAAAAAATAATTTTCTTCAAATAATGAGCTATTGCCACATGCGATACTATCAAAAATAAAAATAAAATAAAATAAAAAACACTAAGATGCAAAAAAGCAATACATCACCGTATAAGTTTCTCACTAGAAGAGACACTAATATAATTAAGATTACAAATATTAAAATGCAAAAAATATGACATTTATCCATCAAACTGCAGAAAATTAAAAATTTGTAAACTTCTAGTGCATTTATAATAAATTGGGATAACGATAAGGAAAGTACCTAAATTTCCTTCTTTTTTTTTTATTTTGGTACTCAAACTTTAATTTTATCTTTTATTCATTATAATACCTTCAAAGAGAGTGACAAAGATAATTAAATTAGACTCTATTGCTATAAACTGTGATAACCATGTCAAAACCAAAAGTACATAAACACTAATATCTTTTTTCGTTTTTATGCCTAAACTTTAATTTTATATAAATTCTTCAAAAGAAAAAAAGTTAAGAGAAGTGGGAAAAAAGTACTATTAGGAAAAAAAATTAAAGAAAACTATGAGAAGAAGAAAAATATATCAAATAAACATTGGAAATTTTTACCTACCTAACTTTTTTCATTTTATCTATGTAACCTGTTCAAGTTGAATTTTAAAAATTAACCTAAAGAAATTTTTTAATTATTGGGTTTGTTTGTATTGTTTGTTTTTCATCTATATCTTATTAATATCTTATTTATATGTCTATTTATGAGCAAAGATATCTATTTTACATATGTATTTACTTTTCACAAATAATCCGATTGAAACAAATATGTAACAAATGCCAATCCAACGACAAACCAACAAACCAAAGGCATTCTTCAAGAGACCAATTTTAATATGAGAAAATCGATTTATTCGGTAACCTTAAAAGACCATATATTAATTGAGATAAGGTCGGTTAAGAAGATACAAATAATAGCAGGTTTTAGTATTCGGTTGGAATCTCTCTCTCTCTCTCTCTCTCTCTCTCTCTCTCTCTCTCCATATTTATACACACACACACACAGATATATTGAGTCTAATGCATGTTTACCGTTCCTATACAAAAAAAAAATTACCAATATACCAATCGGATGAAATTAATTACTAATATGCAATTGCTAAATCGCGTTTAGAAAACAAGATAAAAAATTTTATACATGAATCATGGTTATTAATCGCAATATCAAGTTTTAATACCATACTTATATTACGTTAATTGAACACGGTATCTTATTTTTATAAAATGTTGCATTTTAATAATGCGATATACGTACGATATCTGTAATATTTCAAACATTTTTTCTCCCTCTCTCTCATCTGTATTCTTTGTCCTCTCTCTTTCTTTTTTTTTTCCTCTGTCTCTCTCTTCTCTCTCTCATCTATCCTCTCTTTCTTTTTCTTTTCCTCTATCTCTCTCTACCCTCTCTCATCTGTCCTCTCTCTCTCCTGTCACACACTCCCTACCTCTCCCTCTGTTATGACCTTGTCTGTTTCATTTTTTTTCTTAATATATCGCATTTTATAACTGCGATATACATGATATTGCAATTATAAGATGCGATATACATACATATAATATTCATTTCTATATACTGATTATAAGATATGATTTTGATACTGTATATTAGTAATTATTTTAATTTAACCGTATTTGAGTAATTATTTTGAATAGGTACCTTAAATTAAAAATTATTTCCAGATATATTAATTATTTGGTGATTTAGAAACACAATCAACAAACAAAAGAGTAAATAAAGGAGGTGGGGAACCGATCCCTATAAATCATGCTCATTCATGTTTTATCCTGAGATCTTCCCTAGTTGGTATTAGTAAACGCATTTCCTAAAACATGAAGAAAAATAGAGCTCGAAATTAAGTTATCATCTAAAAACTAAAAAAAGATTCACTAGGATTTTTTTTTTTGTCACATTGTTGAAAGCTAGTTGTGAATCTATCTCCACTTTGATTTGCATCCAGTTATTCTCTTTTACTGATATTAGAGCTACATTAGTGGTGAAGGTTTCGAACAATTTCACGTCACAAGAAGTAATAAGAGAAAGGGTAGCACACATGATCGCTCCTTCCTCATTTCATGTAATAACACCCAAACAAGCTTTCTACTCCTGCAAATCACCAGCACCACCACATGAACTGTACATAAAGCAAAAATAATCGTAAGGAGAGAGAAGATGTGGATGTAATCTTATGTATATTTTTGTATTCCATATGCATTTAAGAGCTTGTATGTATGTATAAAATGAGAATTTACTACCCTAAAAATGTTGTCACATTGGTATGAAAAATATCTCTAAAATAATACAAGCAATAATTATCACTTCATGACACGTGGCAAGTATTTATTTGTAGGAATTGAAAACTAGAAAGCATTTTTGGCACAATATACATATGGGTATGCATGTGCGCTTGTCTTTGAGGAGAAAATTGGATGATTATCAGCTACCTAAAAAGAAATTACACAAATAAAAACTACATAAAATTAATTACCAAAATACCGACACAAAATCACATCTAATAGATGGACTTAGGTTTTTTAAAATTTACACATGAATCGCCTTTAAAAGATGCGATTCGTGTATAAATGTGAATCGCGTCTAATAGAGGCAACTCACATATAATACACATGAGTTATCTCTATAAGGTGCGACTCATGTGAAAGTGAATCGCTCTACAAGAACATGATTCATGAGCTCGAAAAGTTTGAACGTTGTACCATACATGAATCGTATCTAAGAGGCGATTCATATAAGTTGTACATGAATCGCTCCTTATAGATGCGATTCAGAGCCATACAAGTTTTGCCTAAATCACATCTATAACTAGTGACTCATATTGAAAAATACGAATATCTCCTTCTAGATGCAATTCAACGTTGGCATTTACATAATTATTTTTACACAATTTATATTTGTGTAATTTATTTTTAAAATGTTGGTAGACATGTGTTCCACCCTATCTTTGTGTGTGTCTTTATTGGTACAATTTTATGCACCTGTATTTGTGTAGGCATGTACATGTGCATGTACGTGTCTATTTGCTGTCTCTATCTGATGTGCATATATGTGCATGTGTATATGTACCTATTTTACAAAAATTTATAATTTTTTTCCTCTTATTTTCTTTCTTGCCTCTCCTTGAACTGGAGCCAAGTGTTTGTTTTTACACCATTTCAATTAAAAGATGAATAATACATATTGCAATAAAGCAAATCTACATATTAGATTTCTATAAGTTAGATAATTATCCAAACCCTAGTTTAGGTATGTTCTTAATTAGCTAAGCAAATGAAATTGTACCGTTTGATGATACGCAAATTATTTATTAGAAGTGTTTGCCATTACTAAAGGCTTAAGCAAACATTTCAACATTCAAGGATTAATTCAGTTCAAGAAAAACGTGATGATGGCATAAATAGTAATTCCTTGTACTTTGTGTATTTGTTTTTTAAATTTACATTTAAAAATTCACATTAAATCAAATTTTACACTTGAAATTTAAAATCTATAAAATGTTACACAATTGAATTATTCCAACTAACGCTTTTTTTTTTTGTATTTCTTTCTTTTTGTTATTTGTTTAGGTATGTCTCTTATATTTATTTTTTATTTTCTTTTACAATAACTCTCATGCTTAAATTTTTTTTTTTTTTGGTAATTACAATTGGAGATTGGAGATTCAAACCCGATCCATCCTATTTAGGAAACCACTATTGATATCACAAGGTTACAAGCTCATGCTTACGTTGCTTGAACTAGTTCCCAATATATAGATCCAGTTACACCCTTTTGCAAACTTGTACTCTAGATATATCACGATAGGGATTGAGTTATAGAATATATGATGATAATAATGTCATAATATGATTGGGTTGTGGTTACTTTTCTAGGTAATTTTTAATATTTTACATTTAATAAGATGGTTCATATCTTTGAGGGGTTTTTGTTTATATTTGAAATAATTGGTGTTGGGATTAATCGATTAATTTTAAAGATTTGATATCATATTTATCTTTTTTCTTAGAGGAATATTATAATCTTTTATTATTTTTTTTAAGAAAATTAAATAAGTTTGTTGGGATTGGATAAGAGTCCTAATAGAGATAGGAAAAGGTAAATTTAATTTGGTATGATCGCAATCTTACTAGATTTGCACATCTTTATCCTCTCCCATATATATTTGCTCCTTTTTTTTGTTCGATGTATTTGTACAAAAACTTTTCACTTTTGTTCTTCAAGTTTTAGTTCAAGATTAGAGGAGGGGCCTAGTGATTAAAGTAATAGGAAGAGGGGTCATATTTTTTTTTCTTTATGTTTAATATCTTACATTTTTAAGGTTTTGCAGGTTCAATCTTTTTGTGATTTTTCACGATGGGTTTAAAGAAAGCAAAGGATGCTGGTAAAGAATACTACTACAAAAATCGTTAATTCTAGTATAGCTAAAAAGGGAAGGGGTGTTAGGAGTTTGAGTAACAGGACATGTACGTTAAGGATGATAAATTCGATCTTAAGAGCTTTGATGTACAACTTGAGAAACAATGGAGCAAGGTATTTTCTAAGATCACCGAGAATGAAAACAGTGGAAAGATTGGGGCAACTACAAAATTCAATTCTAAGGGCTTACTAGATATACAATTGGAGAAGCAATGGCATGGGGTATTCTCTTGGAACGATAGTGAGAAGACGAGGGATAGTCAAAACAAGAAAGATTGTGTTGGCCCAACTCGAATAGAGATGATTGATACAAGCAAAGGACAAGGAATGATTCCCAAAGCCCGATCTCCTGGATGCTTCAAGTGCTTTGGCTCACCTAATGATCATCATCCATGATTTAAAATTCTATATGAAGTAGGAGGAGGATTGATGCATGGGAGATTGTTTTGATAGAATATGATGTGTTAGTTTAGGTATATAATTATATAGGTTTACAAGTCTAATACTTTATTTGATTATAACTTTTGAATAAGATTGTGAGTTCATCAATATTAACTATGAAGTTAATTATTCTATTACATTTAATTAATTCTCGTAATGAATTTAGATGTCTTGAAATTATATAGAGAATTTACTTCTAAATTTTTTATTATTTTTGGATTGAGATTATATAGTGGCATTAATGTTGTCAAATCTTACTCATGTTCTACTAGGTAAGCACAATGATAATATATAACCTCGTCCCTAGAACTTGAAAACTTTGTGTTTCATCACTTACATGTGCTTATGTATTTTTGTTTGATGCAGAAAGGTATACAGTTGTGGTTATATGGTAATGACAAATTATTCATAGGTTAAGACTATAATAGAAAATATTGTATGTGATGTTTTCAATAACAATGCGTATATATATTTCGATAAGTTTGTAGTAATGTTCACTATAGACATAGTCACATAGTGGAATTTTAATTTGCGCACAAATACTAGGAAGCAACTTGCTATTAAAATGTTGACTCTAATAAAAGCCAATAAAGATAGAAAAATAGTGTGAAAAACGTATATATTCATTCGTAAAACCCTAGGGCTAATAATTTATATGAAAAAAAGAGTAAATTGTGCCATAAATCAAGCCCTAAAGGTAGAAAAAATAATCCAACACAGAAAGGAAACTCAACAAAAACATCAAAATTAGAAAATTGCTTTTTTTTAGCCCTAAACGATAGACTTTGACCAAAAAGCAGTTTATCTTACAACCAAGGCTAGTGTATATTGACTATGGGCCCGTTATTTCATAGGAATATCAAATATGATTTGGTTTCACCAAAAATTCGGTATAACCATAATTATGAAAACATCACCATATTTATTCGGCATTCTTATGCTAATAATTTAACTCTGGCTGCATTCTGCATCAATATTTCTATTAAGTTCTATTTTACAATTCAAAGAATCAAAATAGTGTTTTAATTTTCAAGTTATTATTATTATTATAAATAAATGACTCGACATATCTATATTTTTATTATATATTATTAACCAAACATTGCACATTTGGTTACCTAAAAGAAATAAGGATGTAATATAATGACAGTTCTATGGAAAATGAATAAGGTTATGATTAGAAATGAATAACTTTTCTTTTGTTTTGTTGACATTAAAGAGTTATCGTTTATATGTTTTAGCATAATAATTTTGAGGAATAAGACATAAATAGCTTATTTAACTACCATAATATCCTTTTAAGCAATTTATCATATATTTTAATCAAATAATAATAGAACTAATTTTTCAACATATAAATATATTTACAATTACTATAAATATCATTTCTATTGACGCTAGCAGATTAATATATCAAACTTTACAAATAAGTTAAGACGTTTTCCTCATTAATTCATTACTAGTACATATAATGAACTCTGTATGGCATATATAATTGTATACATAGTTAACATATTTTATATATTGTTATAACATTATCTCTATACAATGCCATAAAAATATGTATATAATCTTACATATCATAATGTAAATACTATAATATAATAATACTATATATATATATATATATATATATAATGTTATAACACAATCTATACAATGTTATAGATACAAAATTATAATATAAAATTATAATATATATTAATATAAGTTATGATATAAATATATTTGTATAAATTTTAATGACACATTATACGTATGCATAACACATATAATTGTGTGCATATTTAATATATTACAATATTATCTATGTAAAATGTTATATATGTTATGATACGTATACAACGTTAGTGTGTATGTTAAGTTATGATAATATTATAGTTGTGTAAATTGTAATACTATATATACATTTATCTATATATGATACATTATACATTTGTATTTAAACATATCATATATATATATATATATTGCTATATATATTGTTATAATACTATTGATTTAAAATGTTACATATATAATATGACATAATAATATGTAAATATAATATATAATACTATGTATATGTATATAATGTTATACATTATAAAATATAATAAAACAGAGGTTTACATTTGATTTTTAGCTTTGGAATAAATCCAGATGCATAGTTGAGATGTCCTAGAAATCTTTGTAATTGTTTTTTTATCTTTAATTTCGTCAGGAATTCTATTAGCAAATTCTATAGATCTGTCTATAGGTTTTATTGTTCCTAGATTGATGTCATGACCAAGAAATCTTATTTTTGTTTGAAATAACTTCATTTTTTTGGTAGAGACAACTATACCATTTTTTTTTATAATGTTGAGAAATATATTTAAGTATTTAAAATGTTGATCTATGTTTTTTGAAAAAATTAAAACATCATCTATATATACTATAGAAAACTTTGTATATGGAGAAAATATTTCATTCATTATATTTTGAAATTCAAAGGGAGCGTTTTTTAGACCAAAGGGCATAACCTTCCATTCATAATGACTAAAAGGTACTATAAAAGCAGTTTTGTGTTTATTGCAATCATCTATTTGTATTTACCAAAATCCTGATTTCATTTCAAATTTTAAAATTATTTTGGCTCTTGATAGCCTATTTAATAAATCTCCTTTATTTAGAATAGGATATCTAATCCATTTTAAAACAAAATTTAATGGCTTGTAATTAATTACTAGCCTAGGAGCTCCTCTTTCTAATTCTACTTGATTTTGAACATGAAATGCTGAACATGACCAAGGGGATTTTGATTTTCTTATTAGTTTTTTGTTTAAAAAATCTTGAATTTCCTTTTTACAGTATTCTAGTAGTTCTTGATTCATTTGAATTGGTCTGGCTTTTGTGGAAATTTTATCTTCGATAAAACCTTCTACATAGCGTAATTTTACAATATGTGTATTTCATGACCGAAAGGCATTAAATACTATAATATAATAATACTATATATATAATGTTATAACACAATCTATATACAATGTTATAGATACAAAATTATAGTATTTATTAATATAAGTTATGATATAAATATATTTGTATAAATTTTAATGACATATTATACATATGCATAACATATATAATTGTGTGCGTATTTAATATATTACAATACTATCTATGTAAAATGTTATATATGTTATGATACTATATGTATACAATGTTACAAACAAAATATTATAGTATGTGTGTGTATGTTAAGTTATGATAATATTATGGTTGTGTAAATTGTAATACTATATATACATTTATCTATAGATAATATATTATACATTTGTACTTAAACATATCATATATATATATATATATTGTTATAATACTATTGATTTAAAATGTTACATATATAATATATGACATAATAATATGTAAATATAATATTATAATACTATGTATATGTATATAATGTTATTCATTATAATAATATAATAATACTATATATCTAATGCTCTACACTAGAAGATGTCAATATTAAGTGGTAAGGTTATTAAAGTAATCATTGTTCCATAAAACACGTCAAATGAGTTATTTAAAGTATCAATGTTTTGATCTGTTTTTATTAATTTTCTTTAAGTTTTCTCAATAGATACCCTATTTAACTCTTTTTTGGATTGTTGATTCCTCCATTTAATCATATAAAATATTAATATCTTAAGTTAATTTCCCCAAAATATTGTGTGTACATATATTTATATATGACATTATATGTATGCACAACATATATGATCATACACACAATTAACAAGTGATATATACTGTTATAACATTATTTATACAAAATGTTACAAATATAATGACATGGTATTATCTAAACATAATATTATAATTTTATGTATATTTTGTACATAGCATATAGTTGTATATATTATAAATATACTATAGATATAATGTTATATTTTTAATGTAATAATTTTACATATTTTAATCTACTAACATTATATATATAATGCAATAACAATATCTATAGAATGTTACAAATATATATTTTGTCATTGAAGAGAGATGATAAGGTTTATCATTAGTTCAAAATCATTAGAGCACTTTTGAATGATTTCGCTAAGCTATAAACCTATGAAGTAAGATATGGTTAGGGGCACAAAGGGGTTGTTTGGTGTAATTAGGAATGCAACTAGGTTGAGTTTTTGACAGATATGAATGCCAAAACTCGACCCGCTACCCTATAAAGTTACAAAACCCTACCTTATAACCCTATAGGGTTTTTGACGCGATTTTCAAAGGTTAAAGATTCAATATTGATTTTTAGGGCTTTCCTAAATTACCAAAGAACAAGAATTTAAAGATATGGATAAGAATATCGTTCAATAGGATCCACGAACAATAAAACCTAAACTAGTTCTTGATTAAAAACACAGATCGATAGAATCCATGATCTATAAAATTACTCACTAGGTCAACTGAATCATAGGATTCAATTAACAACGTTCACCACAATTCCTAACAATAAGAATTGATAAGAACAATAATCAAAGAGAAACAAGATCTCAATAATTCAAAACCAACAAAAGGGGTTTTCAACACTCGTAATGTTCTCAAAGAATAACATTCAAAAACTATATAAACAAAAATAAATAAAAGGACTATATATTAAACCTAATGAAAACATAAGAAAAAAAGAAACTGAAAAGTCAGCCACCAACCTTCATAATATAAGGAATCTTTTTTCGAATTTCTTTTATATCTTTTCGATTTTTCTTGTATTTATTACTTAGTTAAATAAAAAACCGAAAAGTCACAAATCAGACTTCGCACATAACATACGCCGGTCAATTACGTCGACGGTGTTAATGAGTACACTGGCGGCGTTGAACGAGCACGCTAGCAATGTTCGAGCCAGCCTTAGAGAATTCGATTATGTCTTTCTTCAACACCGCTTCAAGGCCGGCGGCGCAAGGCTTCTAGTTGCCGGCGTAGCCCTTCTGTCTTGAACAATTGCAACTTTGAATCTTCCGTTTCTCTTTTTTACGACTTTAACCAACTTGATTCCTATCATTTTTCATATTGTATCCAAAAACACCATATAGGGTTTGCTTTAGAACCCCGAACCTACTCAGTTCACCCGATTATGTTCCTCTTCTTTTTTCTTTTTGCTAACTTGTTTTGCAAATTTAAATAATAAATTTAAGAAAAGCTGGTACTTCCTAACACACATTTCCTATTAGGAAAAAAATGAAAAAATGCATATGGAATTGATAGGATATGTGATAAACCACATTATGATTAATCAATTGATATTGATAAAGTTACTTATAATATCTAATATTTAATTGCATAAATATATTACTTACTATATGAAAAATTTCTCCATGTTTCATATAAGAGATAGATTAATACGTAACATCTTAAGGATTGATTAATTTTAAGAGTGTCTTACTTTTTTTTTTTATAATTTTAATCATGGAATTTACCAAGTCTGACATCCATCAGACATCCTACAGCATATAAACCCGACCATAAAAACACTAAAAGGTTTTACTACATATCCAAACTTGACCCTAAAATGCTATAGGACCTTCAGCAAATCGAGAATACCATAACAACACATCATGTTACATCCTTAATCACAAATCCTCCTTTTGTTCTCACATAGGCATGGTGAACCTATGGTATTATCTCTAGCATCTGACTTCATTTGTTGCGAAGTGTAATTATCTTTCAATGCATACTTCATTCTTTGAATGACACCATAATGGAATTGTGTGACTACCGGTTCATCAAAATAAAAATTTATAAATGTATAAATTATGTAAAAATATTTACCAAAATATCAGTATAAAATCAAATCTAAAAAATATTATTTATATATTTACACATAAAAACATAAATTACATATCATACGTGGATTTTCCTTTGGAAAGCTGAATTGAATGAACGATATACAATTTAACAGTTAACTGCAGTAAAAGCATTAAATCACATCTTGTTCATACAATTTATTTATTAAAAATAAAATCACATATAATAGATACATGATTGCATTGGTAAATTATGTAATTAATGCATTTAAGTAATTTTTTTTCAGGTTGCTAGACGTGCCTCAACCAACGATTGATTGGATTGTTCTTGTTCAAACACACACACACCCCTATGCTTCCATGAGAACATAAAAATCAAGCATACAAGCTTCATCTTCCTCTTCCATTCACTACCATTCGTGATAGATCCGATAGCACCGAATCAATCTCTCTCGACTTTGCACCTGTCATATGCTTCACAAAACAGACCCATTAGCTCATATCAAACAGGTCTCGTCCAACGGCATTCAAGATACAAATGTTCATGTCTCTCTGCATCCCAAAAACAGCACTTGGTTGAATGTGAACATTTTCTGTTGAATAAATTGACATATGTTGCAGGGGAATTGTTACACAATTTCCACATGTAGTGTTTAAACTTTCGCATTATATCTAAAGACCAAAAAAGCCTCCGTATTTTACTATTCACTAGAAATGAGCATGAAATCTAATTTGTACTTTCATCTGCCAACATCAGTGACTACCCATCATATCTCGACTTGACAAAGTAGGACCAGTTCTTTCATAGGGCCACATAATTCTGTCCTCACCTGCAACAGTCAACAAAGGGACCTGTTTGATAGCTTGGAGTTCTTCAGGGGTGACCAAGTCTCTAATCTGCTCCAAATTTAACTCTCTTGTTTATGGCCAACAGCAGGGGCATAAAGGTCCACAGGAAACACGGCATAAACTTAAGTTTCAAACATGAGAAGAATACCCTATCCACCAAACTTGAAAAATCATGCAAAAGAACAAAGCATAATTGCAAGAGCGGAGACAAGAAGAAAAGCAAGGATAAGTCAAGGAAGGATTCCCCCTCCCCTTAAGATGAGAAGTGAAGAAAGAGAGTCGAGTCATCATGAATCCAGCTTGGAGTAAGTTGTTCATAGGTGGAAAACAACACCAAGCCTTCTTAATGATGCACATTTGAAATAGCACTCGCAAAAATTAATGAAGCAAATTCAAGGCATATGAATTGCCTTGCTATAGCATAACAAGCTAGTATTCATCTAACGCATCCTGATGCTGTGCTCAACCATATCAGAGTTAGTAAAGTCAACAAGGCAAACATTGATCAGCACCTAAATTGTATGAAAGGCTATTGCACAATTACTTCCAGAAAATCCACATTTCAGGCATCCTGGGGCATTCTTAGCCTCAATTGTTGTGTGAAAGAACAAAGACAGGCCTGATCTAACACAGCTCACCTAAAAAATTGCCAAATCATATTGTACAAAAGCGCCTGTCAACCTAAATGTACTTCAGGCCAGAAATGTATTGCTGTCTAGAAATTAAAAACTGGGCTAAAGAGTATATGATCCCTAATAACCCCAATTTTTTATCTTAAGCACATCAGCTATCAAAACAGATGGCAGATTCAGGGGCAGGGCAAGCAAGGGCATGGAATCTGTCTTCTTTGTGTAACTCCAAACAAACCGATTGAACAGAATGTGACTTGGGAATGTAAGAATGAGGAGGGCAACATTCTTGACAGCAAAGAACCAATCTGGCCCCCAATTTGAAAGCCCCAGCCAGCATTCCCATGCCAAACATCCTCCCAAATGCTGTAGAAGGTGGTTAAGATCAAGTACCCTGATATCGCTACTGTCACAGGAAAATACCTTTGCTTATCCCCGAACCCAGCAACAAAATCGGAATCTTGATTGAGCAGCAGCAGAATGGGTGCTAAGAAGAAAATTGCACGATTTGAGCCACCAGTCAGATTGACATTCAAGATGAGGCATATGGCAAAACACATAATGGTTGCAACATTTCCAACAGCTGGCATCCAAGCTCCTTCAGCAGCCATCCTCTTGATGGTAAATGTAGGAACAGCTGCAGCAAGACGATGCTGCATGAACCTCATTTTTGGAGGAAACATAGAAGAATTGCCTTGACCAGATCGGTTATGAAGCCTGGTTCCACCCCTTTCCACAGTCTTCTCCCGCATCAATGAGGCCAATTCAAACTTTATCTCCAAAGCAATAAGCATAAAAATTGCAGCATATAAGCCAAGAAGAGATGTCCTTGCTCCCTCAACAGCAAGAAGAGTGGTCAATCTTCTGTCCTCTCTTCCATGTCACCAACAACATTTTCTCCCAGGATACTCTTTATTCTCACCTGACCTTCCAACAAATATGTCACCGGGAAGAGAGCCACAAGAAGGGCAAATACCCATGGCAGAAGTTTTGTGCTGGAAGCAGATGGAAAATGGGTGAACACCACAAATACAGAGGTACAAACCATGGTCACAACAATGAGAGCATGCAAAACAGCTGCCTGAAGGAAGTACTCTGCAGATATATAGACTCCTAAAGCAATTCCCATCACTATTGAGTAAAATGTTCTCAACTCAACAATATACTTGATGGGTATGGCAGATGTGGCTGCAGCAAGAGTTAGCAAGATAGCTGAAATGAGCAGCCAGGATGGCCAAGTGGGCTTTGATGTAACAAATCCATAGATTGTAATGTCATCAGCAGATTGGCGGGCAGCTCTGATTAGGTCAGATCGGTAAGTCCAGGAAATAGGAATTGGGGGCTGCATCAAGATGAATAGCAGCCCAGTTGCCACAACCAGCACCAGGCATCTCTTTGCAGGCTGCATTAACCATTTCAATCAAAAACAAATTCTAATTATTTTTGGTGAGAAGTAGAAAGGGAAAAACAGCTAATAACCAAAGTAGGGTGAGATAAATCCTATAAAAAGAAATTGAAAGTATTATGCTGATTTGTAGAAGATCAGAGCAAACAGCTAACATTAATGAGAATTCATATCAGACATACAGCACGTTACATTTGGTCTTACAATAGATAATACCATTTTCAATATAGGAGAATAAGAAAAAATAGAAGAATGACATGTTTTCAAAAGAGTTTGAATAAAGCTTCATACCATGACATGAGAGAAATGAAGAGCAACTATAGGAATACAGGCAAGTCCGATCAAAAGAATGCAGATGCCCAAAAGTAAACCATCAGATGGAGGCCTTCCATTCCACCACTGGAGGGCTTCAAATATTGTCTCACGACAGAACCAAACTGATATAGCAACCACACCAGCATGTGCATACCCTTGCCAAGCTTTCATTTTAGATGCAGCTCTGGTTCTATCCCTGCATATGCAGAAGCTCGTTATGAAACAACAACTGGGGAAAACTCTGAATTCTCACAGAAATTTAAACGAGAGCATACTTGTAAAGAAGCAATGGAGGAGATATGGCCAAGAGCAGAATAGCAGACATCCATACAACAGATTTTGATGCAATAAGCAACATGGTTAGCTTTGAAGTATACAGGCAAGTCAATATCCAAACTGCCTTTGCACCAATCCTACGATCCACAGCCAGTCTTCTGACCAAGGACCAACCGACAAGAGTTGTGAGAATAACCATGTAGCTTGGATACATCACATCATCCTCAAAACCATAGTAGTATATACTGGAAAAGCCGAAAAAGCGGTTCTCAATGTGGCAAAGCAGCAGCGCATGACTGATTAAGCCAACTTCAGTAAGAAAATGGAGTTTTTGAGGCAGAAGAGCAAGACCAGGAATAGCCAGGGCTAGGACCACACTTGCAATTATAAGTTTACAAAAAGATCTTAAGGCCATGCCTGCCAACCAGATGTTCAAATCCCAGAAGTTATGCACCACAAACCACGCAAACATCAAGCTCCCAAGCACCACAAATGCAAAGTAGGATGGAATGCTCTTCTTTGTATAAAATCGAGCAAAATAAAAGCCCGCAACTGCTGGCAATGGAAGGAACTGCAAATCAATTCTAGTGATAGTTAACATGTGCAAAGATTCAAAGTTCGGGGATGGTAAAACTGAAATATAGAGTCAATGACTACCAAACTTATGGCAACACAGCCCTGTTAGCATGTGTTTGTGTATGTAGTTACAAAGAGGATCTTCTTTAGATCAACTATCTTACAAAAGGCTGCTTAATATACCCAGAAGTTTAATAATTCAGAACCCCTTTTCATTTGTGGGCCAAAAGCAGCAGTTCACAACTTTTTTTTGTTTGTTTGTTTGTTGTAAGTTTTTTTTTTTTTTTGGGGGGGGGGGGTTTGGGGGGTGGGGGTGCGTTTATGTTAGCAGTTCACAACTTTAGTGACTCACAACTTGAAAACGCAATTGCACCATTTGTTACACTGTGATTGACTCACAACATCGAGGTTTTATGACATGACTTTTAACAAATACTTTCAAGTAAGATGATCTAATTTCTATAATCTTTTGTCAGCCAAGAGCAAGTAGTAAATAAACCAAGCCAGTTCACAAGTTAATTAAGCTCAACTCAATATTTACTTGAATTGATTTGATTATAATCAAGCAAAACTTGGGCTCCCAACTAAATGACTTAACAAGTCCATTAATCTACTCAAGATCGACTTGACCACAAGCTTGATCAAGTTGAAACTTTACAACAGATTCAGTTAAACCTTTATTACTAGTTTATTGAAAAAAAAAAAAAATACAACTATAAACTATGCTAGTCAAGTTGAGTTTAAACTCATTGAATAACACTTCAAATCGAGTTTAAGCATAAAAAAGCATGAGCTTTGACTTTTCTCGTGAAGCTAGAAGCTGTGCTTAGCATTATCTGACTTGATAACTTAATTCAATTACTCTCTAACCAATATCATTATTTTAAGGGGATGGATTTTTCCCTTCCATAAGTGACATTTCTTTGAGTTAAATGTAAGCTCATGCCAAGGATCTTTTTGGTTTGTCTTGTTTTGGTTGTTTTGATATCCTATTTTTGTTGTTTTCAAACCAACTATTTGTCAAGTAACATATACAGATAAAAAACAAATATTTGTACCCATAAACAAATCAAACATGTCAAATACAAATAAGATACAAATGCGGATCGAATGTAGATCAAATATAGATAAAAATCAAACAATCCAAATAAACCTTTATTTGACTCAAATTCATCAATATATTTAAGCCCCTAACTAATATCACCATTTTTAAGTGATTTTTTCGCTTTTTCATAGGGTACACTCTTCTAATAAGCAGATAAAGTATCATAATTAAACCGTAGTTGTCAGTCTAGTAACACTAAAATTAGATTGTGACTTGTTCTTAGTACTACTTGTTTGCCTATTTGTATGGATACAAGTTTGGGGCTCCCACGAGAAAACCTCACAATCTCTTAGTAACACAAGTATAGAGTAGGTTTAGCACTCACATGAGAGAACACTACAAGTTCTATAAAAGGGCTCACTTTAAGAGAGAACCCTTATCTCTTTTTGAAAAATCCAAATTTGGAACTCTTTTCTAAAAAAAAAACAAGTGGTTTTGTTGGCTGGTTAATTGGTCATTTATAGAGATGCAACCAAGGCAGGATTATAATGGGTCATATAAAACCTAAACCCACCCATGCACCTCATAGGTTGCTCAAAACTCGATAAAACCCCTATATGGTTTTTTTCGTTGTACCATGATCCACCCAATAAAATTTTGCAAACCATAACTTGCCCCACCTCAATCTTACTTTCTTTCTTTTGTTATTTAAAAAATTAAAAATTAAAAATTAATCACATGTTATGATATTTGCTACCATGTTAGTAATTTGTATTTCCTTCCAAGTGCACCAATTCTATCTTAATGGTGGATCTGCATATATATATGCATATACGTGTGTATGTATGTATAAGGTCAATTTCTAGGATTTAGTGTGATAAAAAAATGAAGATGAGTGATATGGTACAAAATAATTAACTATATAGTTACTATAGTGATATGGTATAAAATAATAACATAATATGGTTATTATTTGCTGATTGAATTTTTCCTACAAGGTCATTTAAAACCCGTATCCCAGCCTGAAACCTGTAGGGTTTCAAAACAATGCTCAAGCATGTTCCAACACCCTATAAAGTTTTAGCAATATGGTCTTTAGCGAGTAAGTATCCTATAATGACCTGCCCCATCCCAATTGCATCCTTAGTCATTTCCTATTTTTTGCTCTAGTGAAAACTATTCTGAAAGCAACTGACTATTTAAACAAAAAGACTACTCTGAAAATAATCGACTATTAGTCTATCTCGTCACACAAAAAAGTTAAGATACGAATAAGAAAAATGGATGGAATAGCACAGAGAGAAAGGAAAAGAAAGTACCAATACACCTAGGACTTGGCTTTAAGCATCATATGCTTCACATCTTTTTTTTTTTCTAACTTAACAAAGAGGTGGCCAATCCTTTTTCAAGTCCCCGACCCCAAAACACCCACACACACAAAAACCTCCATACATGACTAATGCACAGGACTTAGAACACAAGAAGTCTACAACACGGCATAATATTACATGCCAAAACAAACAAAAAAACAATGCATGACACACGTTAATATTGGTATACAATCTGACAATTATTTTTGCATCTGTAAACATGGGAAAAGGGGACTACTTTCTCTTAATGTTGAGCTGTAGTGAACAACGATTGGCCATAACATAAACCTTCATAGATTATGCCCACCCCATGATACTCAGGATCTCATGTGAGGCATGTAAATTTGCCACTCCAAAACAAATATAAATGTGATGATTTATAAAGAAAGATTTCTATAATATCTTGTTTACTTTAATTTAAAAAAAAAAAAAGGATATCCTTTTATCAATGCATGAAAAGCCTATATGGCTAATTTATTTTTTATACAAGCAATAGTTTTTATTTGGGTAAGTTCAGTGCTTTTTTTTTTTAATCCATTTAAAAAAGTGAAGATAAAAAAACAAAAGTCAATTTATCAAAGTGACAAACATAAGAAAAAACTAGAGGAAAGAAACTCCCAATCACAACCTCTAGAACAAAAGAGCATACAACAAGCCAATACACTAGGTCCTAGACCGATATTTGCTCTTTTTCTTCTTCTTGGCACATAAAGACTCTTGATTTGAGCTTTCAAGAGTCAGCCTCGGGACCAGCAAACTTGATGCCAACAAGAAAAGCTACTAGTGTCATATCAAAAGAGGGTCTAGCTCTAAACGTTCCTCAACACTATACAACCAATGGTTTATGCATTCTAAACCCACATATCTTGATTTTCTTTCATTTTTTTGAGGTCAAGTATGTAAAACAAGAAGAAATTTACATGTATATATGTCCTGTATTTTTATGATAAACATAGGGATGCAGCACTACATGGAAATTCCTAGAAAACTTTCACGAAGGAAAGATTCAGGACCATAACTCCACTTGGAAATTTTGCACATGCTCCACAGAGAGATTAGTACCAGAATCTACAAAGTCAAATGATTAGCAGCAAAATAAAAACTAGATTAACCAAACTCTCCATGACAACTTCAACAAATCCATCTCTTTCTGTGTAGTGTAGCTATACCACCACCTTGAACCTTCTACCACTACCATGGGAGGTGGATTAATGAATATTTTTGACATTTTCAATAGCAGGAAGGATGTAAACAGGACTTAGGATCGTTATGAGCGCAACACACTGAATGGGCGAGGCTGGCGGTTGTTTTGAACTGGCCGAGTGGTGATTTGGTCACAAGGGGAAAATCAGTCTTCCCAACATGCCCTAAATACATTAAGTAATTCAAGAGTTTTCTTTGTAAGTAAAATTGATTGTCATACAAGAAGCAGGTTTCTCAGTGATATATACACATGCTTCTATTGATTGCCTCTACAGCCAAAGTAAATTGGGAAGCAGTTTGCATGCTGGTAGCTGAAGGAGGCTTAGCAGTCCCAAAGATTGACATTTGGAATAGGGTCGCACCGCTTAAATACATATGGGTTTTGTGCAATAATGGCTCTAATGGATTATGGGCTGATTGGGTCAATGCTATATTCCTCAAAGGCCGCAGCTGCTGGACAATATTAATACCTTATTAATTAAATCTCTTACCAATTTTATTAATAATCAATTATTAATACCTTATTTGACTCATTTTGCCAAATGTAGATATATATATTTTTAACCGCTCAGAAGTTGATACCTTAAAATAAACTTCTCCAAACATTGATATCTCTTTTTAACCACTTAAAACATTGATACATCAAAGGAACTTATCCCTTAATGATTATACCTCTTGATATAATTCACCCCATTAATTTCTCCATTTGTAATGGCACTGCAAAGCCACTTCCACACAGCTCACCCACTTTTAAGTTTAAATATTATCATGGGAAATAAAACTTCTGTACTGAATCCTCCCAATAATCCAACACGTCATAATATGGTATCTCGACAAAGTACCAAATGGTCAAGCACCTTTCTAATGTCTCAGATTTGCAAACTTGTAAAAAAAAGAAATCCTACTCTTTCCACCCAAAACTTCAAGAAGCCCATCCTTGCTCTAAAAGCTTTAATCTGCACTTTTAACTAAAGAAAGCAATATCATTTTTCATTGCAAAATAGCACCGTCATCAGCTATTGAAGGAGCTAGTTGGACATGCACACTTTGATCATTTTTCATTGCAAAATAGCACCGTCATCAGCTATTGAAGGAGCTAGTTGGACATGCACACTTTGATCATTTTTCATTGCAAAATAGCACCGTCATCAGCTATTGAAGGAGCTAGTTGGACATGCACACTTTGATCAACCACCTTTTTGGATGTCTATGACATTTGCATACTAGAAATAAAAAATCCATCATAATTTCTCAAAACTTCAAGTGGCCCATCCTTGCTCTTAAAGCTTCAAGCTACATTTTTTAACCAAAGAAAATGGAATCCTTCTAAAATAAAATAAAAATTATAAGAATCACAGTCCTTCACTATAGAATAGGTTCTTCATCGAAATCAAAGAGGGTGGTTAGATGGTGTCCCTAATTACTATTGAACAGAACCTTTTTTATTTTTATAGAGTAATTCAAAGGACTTCAAGTAAAAGTTATCTAAGTGTACTGGCTGCACACCCTTCTTGGGGCTACCTACAGTGCCAACTATTCTTATCCAACATGGATCTCCAAGGATAGTTCATATGCCCATAAGTAGCTAGTCAAATTAAGCCCATTATTTGCCTTAGTTTTTTTTTTTTTTTTAATCATAAATGATGTGGAAATTACTGGGTGGTCTTGAGAATGAAAAAGCATAGTAATTTTACACTTGTTTCCCTACAGGCAGTAGCTCTCCAAGCCTTAATAGCAAACCCCCACCCCCCACCCCCACCCCCACCCCTTCTTCTTCCCTCTCCCTCTCTTGTTTTCTTAAAGAGGCAGCTCTTGATCAAGCTCTCTGGCATTGGAGTAGATGCTAACATGGCTCTTGCCTATTTTACTCACGTTATGGAGAACTTCTTTGGGCAAATCAAGCAAGCACAAGGTTTTCCCAAGCTGGTTTAGCCTAGAAGCAATGACCAATAGCTATCTGGAAACCTCTGAAACAGGCTACTTCTGCTTCCAGTTTTAAAAAAATCAAAAATTGAAATGAAGTACATGGGGAAGATGTTAGGTTGGCATGATTGAGTTAGAAGTGAGATTGCTTGGAAATAAAAAGGTTGAAGAAAATGTACAGAGGATATAATGTATCAGACAACAAAAAATGTATTAGAACACTAGGGTGGCTGCTTGGATGATGCGAAGCAGAAGAATCCTTCTGTAGCTATGTTGTGTAATTTGGAAGAAGTGCTTGCTAGTGAGTACTTTTGGCTTACAAATTAAGTTGATAATAATGCATACAAGGGAGAAGAAGGATTGAAGTTGGAATGAGGTTGATGGTGATGTAGGAAGGTGAGATCCTAGAGAAAAAGCAAAGATATTCTTCTCTCCAGAACACATCTCTTTGAATAATTTTCTCATATATACGCTTCGAATCTACATTTTTGCACACATGCTAATTCAACACTGTGGTATATGACAAGTCGCATCAAAATTGACCTATTACAATCAAAGAGTGCTAGGGCACTAATTAAAGTGCCGATACATATGTTTTCATACTTTACAATTTTAATCACATAGCCCATGAAGAAACAAGTACATGAAAATGTAGAAAGCTTAACAAGTGCCTGTGAGCATCTATTAACACTCACCTTGTAAGCCCTCAAGCCCACCCAAGAATAAATAGATAAATAATAATTCAGTGTTTCAAAAAGCTTAGCAAGGACCTCAAACCATCTGTCAACATTTTCCTCTCAAAAAAACTTTTAAAAAAAACTAATTCAATGTTAATGGTACCGAGGATCTACTTACATGTTAACTACATTTCTCATCACTCTTAGACCTTACAGCAGCACATTCAGTTAAAGTGTATAAAAACATACTCCAATTTTCCAACACGAGTCCTACCTTGTTCTTGGTGCTAGTACACAATATATATATATATACACATATAATTCGTTAAACAATTAAGAAACCTGAAAATAACAAGTTAACACAGAAGTAAAACATACCAACAATGGAAATCCCACAACAATTGCTCCAGCAGTGCTGACAATCACAGCCAAAGCAGTGAAAACTACGGAGCTAAATGCACTTGAAACCATCCCAAGAGCTGAAGCACCAGCTCCAGCAGCTCCGCCAATCATCGTAACTGTCACAAGAAAATAGTTTAAAGGTGGCGGAACCTGAATATACCTCCCAAACGAGTGAAATACCACTCTAATCTCCAAACTGATCACAACCACCACCAAAGCGATGGCACCATTCACAACCCGAATACTGTGCAATTGATGGGTATTTTTTGTCACCCACCAAAGCGCCCCTCGAGTGGAAGCATAAAGTTGAAACAAAAAGGGTATAAAGAACAACAGCAGCAGATCACAGACCGAAGCAACCGATGAAAAAACGACATTGTAATGTGATGACATATGAAACATAACTGGAAAAAACAACAAATTTAAGGTATGAACGCAGCTGTCTAATGGCCCGAGGATCATGTTATCATCAGGCACTTCTCCACCGTGATATTTCGCTTCTGATTTCGCCTTAAAAGACGAAATTCGGGGAATCGAATAGAGCCAGTAGAACACACAATTGTATCCCATCAAGTAATACGACGCATTGTTCATACCGACAGCCGAGACAGTGGCCCAGGTGAAGATAGCGGAGGCAGCGAAAGGGACGCAAGCAAAGAGTAGGCGTTCGAGGGCGAGAACAATGCTAGGGTTTTCGATCTGGATCCATTTGAATTGGAGAGAAGCCCATACGCCGATGAGGAAGTTTGTTTGGGAGCAGAGCAACGCGGCAAGGAGAGAGAGAGGAAGTGAATTGAAGGTCGAAGAGAGAGAAGCTGAGAAGAAGAAAGCGATCTGCGCGGAAATGAGGGAGAACCAGACTGCGAAGAAAGGACCGTGCTTGACATTAACCGAATCGAGGATGTAAGCGATCATGAGACCTAGGGTAAGGACAGTGATCACTGGAGCGCCACCGAGGTCAAGGAGGAAGGCGGCGGAGGGAGCGAGTGCGACGGCGATTCGAGCATTGTGGGAGAAAGAGGAAGGAGAGAAGCGAGAGGGACGAGAAGACGGGGAAGAGGAGGCGTTGCTGAGAGATCGAGAGTAGGCAGAAGAAGACATGAAGCTAGGGTTGATGTTAGGGTTTTGGAGAGGGGAACTGGAAGGAGAAGAGGTGGAGGAGGAGGATGAGAAGGAAGGGGCGCTTATGGAGGCGGCGATGTAAGGGCGAGAGAAGCGGGGTTGGAGCTCCGGCGGCATCATCTTCGCCGGCGATTATGGGGTCCTTGTGTTGTGAAGGTGATCTAAGGAGTGAGGAAGTGCGAGAGAGGTCTCAATGGACTTGGACCGTGCGTTCGATCATGGGTTAGTCATTGTATTGGAAATAGCGACCAGGTAGATTCAAGAATGACATACCTTTAGCCTACTGTTCCTATTTTGCAATTTTGTACGTATACTAAAGAAAGGACAAAACTGTTAATTGTCCATTAATTGCACACCTTTATTAGATGAAATAAAATTTTCGCCTTCTTTTTTATGTAATTGAGTACATTAATTAATGGTAGAATGAAAATAAAGGTTGAATATGAAAGATTAACCTGTGTTTTTGGGAGAAACTTAAGTCAAATCTTACACATAATATTTATAAAGAAGATATAAGATCTACCATTTAATCTTACATAAAGTTATTAGTTTATTTAAAAAGTTATAAGTGTAATAGGTTAGAAAATGCAGTAAGGGCAATAGGTTATGCATAAAAGTTGTAAGTAGTAAACTGAAAAAATAGTAGATGTAGTAGGTGAATGACTTAACCCGATAGGTCCCTGTATTTTTTTCTTTTACAAATATATGATTTGTGTTATTTTTTTAAATTAGTTTACCTATATTTTAATCCATCTTATTCTATTAAAAATTTCATTAAATAGAGAAAAAAAAAAACACGTGTGACGTATATAACCTTTTTATTTTCTTTTTTCTTCCCCATCTTCATCCAGCATAAAAGAAACAAAATAAAAGGACAATTTCCATCCTCTCAATCATGGAACTCTAACCCTTACATCCTCACTCCCAATTTTTTCTTCACCTTCATACAACTTTACTTGGAAAAAACCTAACCAAATTTCAAATTGTTTTTTTTTTTTTTTTGTAATATCAAGCTATTTGGATGTATCTAAGGTGTAAATAGTGCCTTAGGTTATGCTTTTAAAATCCACAAAAACAATCAAGAAAGTTGGTGGCAGCTTGCTCAAAAAGTCATGAACCTTGAATTCAATTGGGATTCTTTAGCAGCACAATATAAGGAGCTTCACTAGAGAATGGTCTCTAGAGCAAGAGCAACTTCACACGCTTTTTAAAATAATAGTGACCTATTCATTTTAGTTACACTAGCTTGTTTGGCAAACTAGGGATTACATACGCAATGAGGCAGAGATCATGCATTAATTTAAGGACATGAATGTATAGGCCATAGAAATGAGAATCAAGTGAGCCTACCTAACCCTTACATCCAAAGTTCCTAGGACCTACTCGAATCAAGTTACTTACCTACTATATCTACCACTTTTAACCTACGATCTATAACTTTTATACATAACCCATCACACCTGCTAGAAGCCACTAGATTTTTTGGTAAATATAAGTAAACCCTAAGGACCGAAAATCAAATCAGAACCCTAAAGTCAACCCAGTTCTATGTCAAGTGTAGTGAATTTAGATCTGGCAATCCCACTATTAATCTAGAATAATAAAATTGAGACAATCATGGATTATGGTTCGTAATAGTATAAGAAAGTTTAAAAAAATCAAATTTGCTAAAATTTAATTCGTTTCAGACCCGAATGGGTCAGTTTCAAAAATTAGGGTTCCGACAAGTAAAATAGTGAATATTCCGATGAAACCATTATACTCGAAATAATATAAGGATTTTAAAAATATCAGTTTTATAATTTTTCGATAACTAAAAATATTAGATATAGTTTTTTTACGCGTATTTTCTTTACTACTAGTATTTTAATTATCTAGTTTACTATTCATTGCTATTTCATTATCTCTACTTTTTCTTACCACATATTCTTACACACGTACTTCTTACATTTATTTGTTCTTACATATATCATATATTACTTTTTAATTATTTTTTATTACAAAACAACAAATTTAATCAATTTCTCTCCCCCTCCCAATGCATGGCTGCCGCCCCCTATTCCTCTCTCTATCTTTTTTTTTCATTGTATTTAATTATATCTAATTTTCATTCCAAAACTATGTAAATACCCCTTCCATCCTTCATCCTTTACACGTACTTCTCAAACCATAATAAAACTCTTGCAAATTTTCCTCTCAAATCATCTCCTCCCCTTTTGTAAACCATGAGCCTTCACTTCCATTTTCAAATAATTTTCCACGAATTTTTCTTTTATTCATCTATCACCATAAACATTAGGTAAAAGTTCTAAACTATCTTCATGTCATGTAACTTAACATGACCATGGTGTATGTTTCCTAAACCTATAGTGTTATAGAAGTAATACCGTGTTCATGTTTTGTTCTTGTTCATGCACAAAAATTATTATTATTATTATTACTACTACTACTACTCCATATATGTATTACGTATATCCATATCTATATTTCTTAGAGTCGAAATGCTCACCAACCTAACCTTTTATTTATCATGCTCTTATATTCTTTCAATTTATTTATTTATTTCATGCAAGTTTATTAAGACTGGTTTTTCTAGTCTTCAACTTGTCTTTATCAAATCAAATCAATTTTCTTTTCTTTTTCTTTTGTCTTCTTTTATGAGACTTATCCATAATCTAAGTTCGGGGAGCCTTCATACCAATCTAAGACTCCCATAATTTTCTTGCTTTTCTTTTCGGGAATAGTCTATCTCTACTCTGGAAGCCTTGATAAAAACTAAGACTTCTAATACTTTATTTTATTTACATGTTCTTTTACTTATTTTATTTTCTACATCTCTTATTTTCCATATAGCTTATTATTATTTTATTATGTAATACAGTCATATGCTCATGATCATGCATAATCACTATACTATTGTCTAAATAAAAGGAGTTATTTTCTTTTATTAAAAATTAAAACTAAAATCATTACAAAAATAATTTTTAGCCCTTAAGAAAAGTTTCTATTTAAAACTTAAGATTATAATTCAATTATATCATTTTCAAAAAATTTAAATAAGTTTATCATAGATTTTAAGTGATAATGTTATGTAAAGTTTTTTCAAAACATAGTTATAAAGTTCTTTTACTCTCTTTTTCAAAAGAAAATAAATTATTATTAAATCTTAAGGTTGATAATTATTTGTTATACAAGTTTTTCTTAAAAAACTTATTTAAAAATAACTCATACCAACGCCCTAACAAACACCAAGAACTAAACAAATTTTAAGTCAAATAAAATCAATCCATTAGTTAAGAAGACACTTAGAAAAGTAATATTGTTGAACAACATAGAATAACAAGTTTCAAAAATATAAAAGCTTATTTTTTTTAAGGTCTATGATAGTTATGATATAGAAGTACTCATACAAAATAAAATAAAAATCTCAGTTTTCATTTCAACAATTTACAAAGGAAATTTATAGATTCCCATCTTTAAAATCCTAAAGAAGATTATTTTATGAAAAACTATAGTTGGATAGCAACACTCGAATCATGCATGTAATGTGCATTTATATATGTATAAAAATGATTTTTTCAACTATATAAATATCTATGTATTTGCTATGGGATTTTTTAATAAAAAGTTTGGAAAATATATATTTTTAGGGCTAAGAATTTTTGTGTCAAATCTGTATCATACCAATTTGAAACCCAAATGGCTTTTATGACAAAAATAACCTTAGAAATATATAGATGTTTTCGAGTAGGTAAAAAACATTATATAATATGCGAAATTCCTAGTTAAAATGAGTAAAATATAGCCATTTAAGTTGGAATTTATTGCCATCCGAATTTTGACGAAAATGATAAAATAAAATTTGATAGTTTAAGTAGATCTTAGATGATATACTCATTTCAGGTATTTCTTTTGTCTAGGTGACGAGGACCAAAACCTTCTCTTTCCTAAGGATTACTTCGATTGATAAGAGATCGCCATGGCCGAATGAGTTTTCATTTACATTTAATGTATTCGCACATGTGCTTGTAGAATAGAACACTAGATATTAGGAAAAGATAAAAATTGATATGCATGCAGTTTATTATGAGAACTATGTATGTGATTCGTTATGTGTGATTAATAAATGATAAGTATATCGGAACTCAATTGGTTTATTAATATTGTCTCTATGTAAATTACTGTGTGTGCAAAAATTGATTGATCGCCTTAGATGAATTAATATTAGATCGAAAATTCCTTATAACTAAATTGATCATGCATATCACTTAGAATATCATCTCTGCATTTTACTACTACTCCTCAATGTGGGACCGGAAAGGTAAGTTGTTTAGATACATCTTGAGGAATTAGGAAGTTCGAGGAATATAGTCTTATGGTGTAGATGAGTTGGATTGATTGCTTTAGGTAAGGAAGTCCGGTGACCAGTAGTACGGTTGACAAGAACCCCAAGACGCGTATAAATTTCAAGGAGGTCGATTATGACCCGTTCAAAGCATTTCCTAACCAAGAATGGAAGGATAAATTCATTCTACATACGAAACCGGATAGTTATATGTATTATTTGATCATATGATTATTGCATTTCATGTGCTTGCTTAATGGACTTATTAGACTGCTTTTTATGAGTACTTTTGCGTAAGGATTATCTCACTAAGCTAGTTATGCTTACTCCCCAATAGATTTCTAATGTTGCAAGACCATTGTTTTGTACCCGAGACTACCCTGACCATCCAGGTATAACCTATACTTTTGGGAAGCTTTTTAAGGAATTTTATTTGAAGACTTTATATTGGATTTCCTTTAAAATCTTCCAGTTTTAGTTATCTGTCTTAATGAGACTATGTTATTTTGAGTTTTATCAGGGGGATGCCTCGTAGAAGTTGTAAGATCTTTTATTTCGATGAATTACAATAGCATTGCCTTGAATATTCTGTTGCCATTTTCTTAAAATTCATAGCTCCACCGGCCTCCCTTTATTGTGAGCGTATGCCTTGTACTAATATGAAAGCTTACGAGTGACTAAGGTAGTCATTCTCAAGTTTTAATATTGCGTACGGTGAGCTATCACGTTTAGGGGTATCCATTGGGGCGTAACACTTACAAATTTTTAAACAAACCTACAACCTTATGCAAGATCCAACGGTAGATCTTACATCTTTCCTATAAGTGACTTGACCCAAGTCCAGCCCAAAGTTCCTGAGTTGGTGATATGGGGAGACGTAGATTTTTCTAAACTGCTTGTACTCCTATGAGACCTACTGTTGGGAAATTCAACTAAAAAAAAAATTGGAAGTAAATTGGGAGTAAAGATGTAAGGGTTAGGTTTGGTGATTAAAAGGCTAAAAAATTGTTCTTTTTTTTTCCCTTTTACGTTGGACGAAGATAGGCAAGAAAAGGGGTATCTTTATATGTTTTTCTTTTTAAGGTTTATACATGTCACACTGCCTTTTTAGGTTTATTTAACAAAACTATGCATATTAAATACAAGTTAGCTAATTGTAAAAAAAAAACATAACAATAACACAAGTCATGTATTTATAAAAGTTCAAAAACACAAGTCACTTATTTGTAATTAAGCCTTAAAACTAATAATAAAAGATTATAGTAAAGTGACACTCTGCTACCCTTATAACTTGTTCACTTTGCTAAATGAATAAAGTTGTAATAGAATTTCTATTTCGGAGAAATGGAATAGAGTTGTAACAGGATTTATCTTTATTAATTTATTACTTAAATGGTGTAAAAAATAAAGACAGTTATAGCATTGAATTGGTATTCCTAAGTTTAAATAAAGAATGGTTATTCAATGTTTTAGGTAATAGAGATTCATTATGGAATCGCTATTCGATAAACTAAACGCTGTAATGGCTATTCGTAAGGAATAAAGTTGTAATGGAATTACAATTACAGTGAAGTGAATGAGCTGTTAATGTATTAACACCACAATTTAGGTTTACACAACCTCCATAATAAAAGGTTTTTTCAATGATAGAATCTATTTGAAAATGGTGGTCATAGTACACTTTTCATTTTCTCTTTATTTTCATGAAAATAAATAGTTACCTACCATTAGAGATGAGTAAGTATAAGGTAAGTAGGATATAAAGTACCATATGTACCCAACCTTATAGGCTATAAGGTATAGAGGGTCTATTTAAATAGTATGTTTTTCATTTGTATCTGAATCTATATCTGTATCAAAATAATATATAAATATATCCGATTTATATTTATATTTTATCTATATTTGATTTTTTCATGAGAACTATCAATTTTTTTTATCTATATCTATTTCTTAATAAACTATTTGTTAGAAAAAAGTTTGAAAAAAGTGTCTGTGTCTGCCTAGAAAAGCTAAATAAATAGATCCATTATATTAAATTTTGTACTCGAAACCTACTATACAGTATCCTATAAAATTTGTAGGTATGGGTACTATGATGGTCCATTCTTGATTATGAGCCCACTTGAGTCGAATCCTATACACTGATGGATGGGCCAACTTTTGGCCTAAGTCTCATTAACACGTCTAATTATATACGCTTATCCTCATTACCAGCCTCAATGAGCCACTCGGTCACCTGCGCCCTACCTTGTTGTTGCACAAATGGCCGGTTGGTCCTTGGTCTGCACATAGTAAGAGACGCAATCTCTCCCCACGATTTCCACTATGACTGACCACACACCCTATGTCCATAACCCGTTAGGTCAACCCCCTATATATGTCATCTGCCTCTCTGAATCTAATAATTTGCACCACATTCCTCCACCCAAATTACGAGCTGATCATGACAAAAATTAACTTAAGCATCAACGTGACATGTATAAGCCCACGCTCAGTGCGCTACTAACTTGTTTCCTGTTTTGTAGGCCTGTTAACCAACCGTGATCTAAGCCCAGTTTCCTGAAGTTCAACTTCACTAGATTCAAGCAAACGACCTATACCAATACCATAGGAATCCTATAGATATTTCCATGAAATCTCTATAATTTTTCTTTTTCTTCTTAAACTTCAAGTTCATAGTATTTTATATGATTTCGTATAATATGCAAACTACCTTATTTTCATGTATTAATTATAAATAACATGTGGAAATGAATTTTGAAACTAAGTAGTTACTATTACAAGTTTTCCAACATACAAAATTTGTTTATGTGTAAAATTTGAAATCTGTAACAAATACCCTTAAAACTTGTTTATATGATATTAAGCAAAGTTGTATAATTATGGTAAAAAAAATTGTAGAATTTATAGCAAATTCCAAAATTTAAATCTTTTAAAATTACTCATATATTAATCAATCTTAGAAGATAAACAATATATTTATATCATTTGAGAGTTTAAGTACCTACACATAATCATAGTTCTTCTAAAATAAAAATAATAAATTCTTCCAAAATAAATAAGTATAAGTTCCTCAATAATAAAAATTTTTGAAACGTAGTTTACAAATAATGATTTTGAACAAATTTTTTTAAAATTAAAAAAATGGAGTATTATTATTTGTATCTTATATATCAACATTATCTTATAATATTAAATAGGGAAAATACAAGATACCCTAAAATTTTACATCCTCTATATATTATAATACAGGTTCCAAGATGGGTATAGGGTTTTGACTGTTGAGATTTGGAACCTTATACCTGTACTCTACCCTTATATGAGCATGTTCCAAAAATATATATCCATATCCTACCATGTGACTCTTAATACCCATACGGACCCTATTTAGTTGAGTAGGGTCGGAGTGGGTATCATATACAGCAGGGTTACCTGCTCACCCCCACCTGCTAATCACTTAAATAACTCACCAATAGTAGTAGATCATGATTAACCATAAATTTTAAATATTCTCCTTCTCTAAAATCAAATATCAAAAATAGATCAATGGTCTATCGCCTTCAAGAAGTCTTAGTGGGTAGCTAACTACCTTGGTTATGAAATGTCTCGCAAATCTTACATTAGAAAAAAAAAAAAAGGATCTTTTACACTAATTTCAGATTTTCTTTTTTTTTTTAATTTTTATATGGTGTTTAGTTAATTTTATTATAATTATGTTTATTAAATTAATAAGCATTAACCAAAATCCATTTTTTTGTAAAACTTAGAAAATCTCCATGATTCCAAATGGCAAAGTAAATGACATTAAAGAGTTGAAATTATTATGGATGGATCGGCATTGTAAATTAGTTAAAGCCTTCAATAACTTAACATATCAATCCTTGTAAGTCAAGCAAGCCTCCAATAACCTAGATATTAAATTATTGATTCCATTAAAAAAACATGAGGAGAGCATTAAATTTTCCCTTTAACTCAAAAATATTGAAAAGAGTATCATTTTAATGGCACTTTAACATAAAATTATTAATACCTAAATTTATAGAGTGGAAACTTATCTTATAAACGCTAGCACCACTCTAGTATTGAAATATTCCACATTAGAGCTAAAAATTATTAAGCAATGAAATATAATTTAAATAATTATATTATAAGAGCATAATGAAACTAGAGAAAGGCATTATTGAGAGAAATTCAATGCAAGCAACTGATTGATTACGAATAACAATTTGGATGTCTATTTTGCATTTGATATTATTATTGTTTGCCGCACATGATGCAAAGGCTGTTGAGGAGCAATAAGATGATCTCTCCGATTTAGACTAGCCGTGAAGTTAACCAATTTGCACATGATTTGACCTAAGCTAGAAATGTTTTGAAGAAAGACACTTTGTTCATAAAATCCTTACCCTCTGAACTTTTTAATCTTCTTTCACTCCATTCTAAAATATGTCTTAGGCCTTCTATGGAAGGCGAAATTTTTCCTTTTTCTTCCGTCGAGGTCTATGGTGCATGTAATTTTCACAAGTCTAATGGTGATGGTGTGTAAATCCTGAGATTTTTCACTAGTATACGATAATAAAATAAAAAACGTGAATTAGATAGTAAACTTAGAACCCGATAAAAATCCTATAATAAATCTATGAGTTGTAGTGAACTCATTCCTGGTTTAAAAACCTAAATAAAGATTCCTTTGACCTTAATAGATACAAAAAATAAGATTTCGTATCTCGAGCTGATAACTGAAGATATAATTAGAAGTAGCCCTAAATTTCAAACCCGATTAATTATAGTTTATTAACAAAACCTATTGGTATAAAACAATAATCCAAAGATAAATTACTAAGATTAATAAATATTAGTAGATACTAATACAAATAAATAATTATAAGTATAGATCTCAAATAAAAATTTCAAAACCTACTGTTATACTTATTAAGGAATTCTGAATCCATTAAGACTTAGTTCCTCATTAAATTTATTAGACTTGAAAAATTTAATCGCGTAAGTTAAAATTCTAAAAATAATTAATTGTTTAAACTTTAAACTAAAAATTTGAATATATAAACAATCTATAGTTTTTGTAGAAACTTAGATAATTTTTTATATAAAATTCTTACATAACTGTTATAAACATACGCATATAAATTGATATTTGTTAAAATATTTTAGTTAATTATTTGAAGCAAGCAATTAAACTAATCAAACAAATAAAAAAAAATAGAACACGATGCTAGAAATTGAATCACGGAAGTAAGTGGATTTCTCGACTGCAAATGTAATTCATGTCCAGCCAATTTGCACCAATTTAAACACACAAATTCAACATGAAAATGACATACAATCCAATCAAAACACTCTACATATGATCAATAATAAATGCCAATAATTCCAGCCAAGAACAAATGGAGTATCAGCTGTAATTTGGCATGAATTTTTCCAGTGAAATAGCCCCCTACATTCACGCAATTGCAGCTTGATTTGGGAAAAATTATAAGCTTAGTTTGAGTTGATATTTTTGACCAAATAGCAACAATAGGAGGCCTCTAAATGAACACTTCAAGCACAAAAAATTATTAAAAATCAGGTGAAGAAATCAGTCAAAAAAGATCAAGAAAAGCTGTAGTAGAAATTCAAATTTTCAACCTCAGTTTCCACCTTATTTTTAATCCTATTTTTATGCAACTTGAGCCCCAAATTTACACCTATAAATGACATTAATTAACTATTAAACAAATAAAAAAATACACTCCAAAAAGCCACGGAAAATCTATCAAGTTGGTTTTCTACTCAAAATTTACAGCTGCAAACACACGTTTTTCCAAGCCCAAAACACCTTCCCTCGCCTCCTAACTTCAGCCCAATATTAATACATATATATAGGCTTAAGTTAGCTATAAAATCAGCTCATAACACCTACAAACACAATCTAAAAATCTAGCTACAGGTGGAGTTGCGAATAGCCCACTTTTCTTTGTTATTTCTTCACTTGGACAACATAGAAAACCCTTTAGAATAGAGCATAACCTCTATTTTGCTCCCTCTATATTATCTAAATATCAAACATATCATAAACACTAATTCCCTCCTTCAAACAACATCAAAAACCAAGCCAAATAGTCCTTGGTTTGCCATAAAACCAAGCTGAAATCCAAGCTGAACAAGGTAAGAAATCTAGTTAGTTAACTTCTAATATAGCTAGAAACTCACTATCTAACTTTTGATATAGGTTTGGCTCTTGCCAAGGAAGGGAGTTGGGAATCCTTTTCTATATCAAACCAAGGTAGCTCCTAACATAATATTAATTTCTTGTTACATTTATGTGACCTTAGGTTGAAATGAGTTGTATCAGAGAATGTTATATATTTGGGAGAAGTGGTTATTCCATTAATGAATTCAACTAGATGAAATTATGGTTGTATTAAAATGCTTAGATGTTGATGGCTAAGGAAACATCAACTTAGGAATTTTATACACGTGCTCACTGTGTAAATTCGGATCTAGGAATAAATGAGCTAAAACCATGCTCAAATTTCATCTAAACTAGCTTAAATTTATGTCTAATGCCCCTAGGATCTTATATGAACATAAAACTTGATAAAACAAGCCTAAAAAGCATGATTAGAAGTTCTAAATTACAAGAAAAATAATATGAACAATTTATAGAAGTTACACATATTGATAATTTCAGAAGTGGTGAATGGTCTAAGGAAATAGATAAAAGGCTAGATAGTGAAATGAGATCCTCTAAATAATACAAATTCTAATTAAAAAGAACAGATAAGGTTGACAGGTAAAGTAAAATAAATAAAAAACTACTACTAACAAGGACATTAAACAATGTAAGACTTGAATAGAACTTTGATGGGAAAATTTAATTAAGTCCATCTTAGATATAGAATGAAAATAATTTAAATAAAAAGAAATTCGATGAAACTTAAATATTAAATGATAAATATCCTTTTTCTATAGAATAAACACCATAGGAAATCGATATAAGCAATAGGAATCATATCAAATACCAACATAGGACACTTAGACACTCATAGGAATTCAATATTCTATTTATAAGTATTATTGATGGATATTTTCATCTCAATAGGTAATTTTGACACTGTTGAGGACTTTCCGGTCGATTACTACGACTAAACAATATGAGCAGGTGAGTAACTCAGACTTATTATATTACTTGTGTTTGTAGTTTAGCTGCATTATAATACAAAAATAATAATGAACTCATGTGTATATGGGTTATAGGTATTGCTTGCTGTTTGGAATTACTTGATTGCTAAACAATACTAAATAAAAGTGATAATGGAATGCCTGTGAATTTGCTGAATGTATAACATGTTAATTATTTGTATGAAGTTTGAACATTTTTAACATGATTCAAAATTATTGGAATTATAATAAAATATACATGCATTGCATAAAAGTGCATGTACTGCATTATAATTATGTGATAGCACACTACGTATAAGAATTTCAGTTCTCTGGTAATACTTACTTTTTATAGGCAAGAGGCTATTAGTTCTACACAAGATTAGTTTTGTTCTGTTGGTTTCGTGGGAACTAATTGGTAATGAAGGACGCCGCCTATGGTACCGCTATGCTAACACTTAGTGGAGTTTCTAAGGCTTAAAACAGGAAATGAGTACTTAAAACAACATTAACATAAGAGATAACTATTGTAAGGATTGTGGCTTTCATGTGTACTTAGTTTCTCCTAGATAGGTGATTTATAGATCGGTTTTCCTTCAACCCCGATGAGAGGGCATAAATCTCCATCATGTTTGTATTCCGGATCATCCAAGCTTGTAATTGTCATGTGCTTGAATGATGTATTACATATGTTTGATAATAACTTACTTGTTGACTTACTTGTTGTGTGATATGTTCTGATTATTCACTGAGCCTGTGGTTTATGCTCACACTCCTACAGTCCTTACAGGTTGACTCTTCGACCTTTGTTTGTTCCTTCCAGGAGCTTAGCTGTAAACCCCGGGAATTTTCCACGTTAGTACATGACCTTACAATAGATTATATGAATTAGATAATAGATTTAGATTTTAATCAAAGTCTAAGAATAGATCAATACCTAGAATTTGGTTAGATAAAGGATTTAGAATTCGAATAAAGAAATTCCTTAACCCTAGTTGATATCAAAAACGAGATTTCGTATCTTGAATGAATAATTCAAGATATGATTAAAAGAAAACCTAAAATTAAACCCGAAAACTGATATACTAATAGATTTAAATAGAAAAATATGAATAGAGAGATAAAATAATTGTTTTTGAACTTGGCAATGATTCGAGATTAGAATAACGAGTAGCAATGAACTTATATTTAGACTTAAACCTTAAATTCAAGATCCCTAGATAGAATTAATAGCTACTAATAAGATTTCACGTTAAGTATCAAAACTAAAGATTTATATATAGTTTAGTTTCCATATTAAGTACAATACTAAGTAAATGATTATTTACGCTTATAGACAGAAAACGATGACCCAAAGATAAACCGTTAGAATTATAAATACACACCGAAAACATAAGCTGTTGAATAACTCAAAATCTGAACCCCAAATAAATAATCGAATTACATTGTTGTTCTAATTCGAGTTTTCTTAAGCTATTGAAGCCAAAAACAAAAATTGACCTAATGAGTTTAAGAAATCTTAATCGCAGGAGATAAAATTATACGAATAATTAACTACGTATATATAAAACTAAAAATTGTATTATATGATAATCTAAGAGTTTTGTATATTTCTATAAACATATTTTTGTACAAAAACTTTCAAATATTAGATAATTTGTATTCGTATAACTCATTAAATTATCTTAAAATTCAATTAAATAATTAATTAATATATATATATAAAACTTCGGCTGCATTCGGTGGAAATTCGGAGAAGAAAAGAAGCCGAAAATTGAACAATAATGCATCCCAAAAAGTCCACAAAAATCAACCATGCAACCAACCAAATAATGCCAAATCATTCTCTCATTAATGACAATGAAAGTAACAGATCAAATGGGAGGAAAAATCGAAGGAATTCGGAGGAGATATGCAGCCTCAACTTGTTCTTCTTCTCCATCTATATATATATGTGTATTAAATGACCTTAATGGGGAACAAACAAGACTCATCAATTCCCAAACTCCTTAGCACGAAATAGCTTCCAGATAACAAACAAAACAAACCAAAAACAGCAATCAAATAGCTCGAAACAACCAAGTTCGGATCAAAGGAAAAACAAAACTAAAAACCCTTGAATACGAGCTCAAAGGTAAGTTGAGGTAATTCGAGTGTTTTTCTTTCAAATCTAGGGATTATAACTGACTTTTAATAATCTTAGGAACGTAATAAACACAATTACAAGCCTCGGATTTCATTGGATGAGCCCAAACGAGGTAAAAATCCGAAACCCTAATTTTACTTCTATAAGATCGAGATCCAAGTATATATGTTTATAGATGTGTTAGGAGTTGTTGTTTAATTATGCATAAGTTATATAAACACTCAGGAACGATTTAATAATGTTTTTAACGTGTAAAATTTAAAGAACATGAATCGGACAGAGGAGGAAGATGATAAACAGTACCAACACTGTCTCAAAGCCAGCAGTGTAATCGCTCAACGCCGGCGGCTTACATGGATAGGCCGTGCGGCGTAGAGATGGCTTACACTGAACAGAGGCTACGTAAAATTATTTTCACGTAAAAATTGAATGTAAGCCGGCTACTTGGAGATTTACGCCAACGGTGTAGAGCCGACGTACATTGAAAGCCGACAGCTTTCAAAGCCAGTGCAACTCCTTTGAAATAATCTTCGAAACCATATTTACATCGGCACCTGGGTTTGAAGGCCGGCGGCTTTGAGCCGGTGTACACTCAAAATTTTTCAACGAAAGCTTGTTTTAACAAAAACCGAACATATATAATACATATACATATGCAATACATCTATTTAGTATATTATATATGATAATATAAGAAATTATAGATAGTTAAATAAATACAAGTATTCAAGCATATTTAGATTTATATCTAATAACTTTTAAAACCCTAGAATTTAAGACAATATTTAGTATTAATAAAAAGTTAGTATTAGTTAAATATTTGTTCTAATTAGATAAAATAGGTAAGAATGAAAATTGAAAGAAGCTAAATTTTCGAGTAATGTGACTTCTAAAAATAACAAAATAATTATAGGAGATAAATTAAGAGAAACACGACGACACTAAGTAATAATAAATAATTATAACTTTCTATATTGAGATCAGTATAAAATACCATAAAATTAGTAATAGTCACTACCAAAACTTAATAAAAATCGAGTCTAGGACACTAGCCACATATAGAAATTTAGTTATATAATTTATATTGATGAATACTTTATTCATCTTAAATAGGTGACTTTGATACAGTAGAGGATCTACCAGCAAATTATTATGACTGAGTTAGTATGAGCAGGTGAGTAATTCAGTCATATGATACTGTTTGTGCTTGTAAGTAGTTGAATATGTAATGCAAAGATAATTAAACGATTGTTTGTTGAAAGTATGTTGTGATCTGACTATATGATTGTTAAGATATCCTTACAAAAGCGACAATGCAATGATTTGATATTGTGAAGTAGCATAGTGATGATTGTGTGTAATGTATGGTCACCGTGAAATTGATTAAGAATTATCGACTTAACAAAATAATCTGATCATGCATTGCACGAATTGCATTATTGCATATATACTGGTGTGACAGCCTGCCCAGCCTGCTACATATTAATATTTTGGATCTCTGTTTATGCTTGGTTGTTCTAATGTGTTAGTTCTTTTAAGGTATTCTTTGGTCTGGCGGTCCTACGGGAACTAAATGGCGCCGAAGAACGTCGCCCGTAGAATCGCTTTGAAATGATTAATACTTAGGGAGTTTCTAAGGGAATTACAGGAGATGGTCAGTTTAATTAATTATATTCGAAGTGATAACCCTAAAACGAGAAATCATTGATTCTCCTGTGTACTTAGTCTCTCCTGGGCAGGTGGGTCATTGAGTACTGGTTCTTCAATCCTTAAAAAGAGGGCGTAAATCTTTTTCCTGTTTGGATTCTAGATCATCCAAGCTTGTACCTGTGCATATGGTTGAGTGCTTGCATTACATATGATTTGCTAATAACTTGTGTGATGTATGGTATGTCTGGTTATTCACTGAGCTGTGGTTTCGCTCATACTCCTATAGTCTTTTCAGGTTTACTTTACGACCTTAGTTAGTCACTTCCAGGAGTATGGCTCCGGTAAGAGCTTGGGAGCTGGAAGTCTACGGTTATATTTTAGTTTTATGGTTATGTACTATTATAATAGATTATTTAGTTGTGTACTTCAGAAGAACTATATGGTTTGTAATAGTTCTGTAATATTTATTCACTAAGTTACTTTTTTCATATATTTGTTATTTCTTATCAAGCAACTAAAAAGATCCTGTTGTTTTGAAAACCTGTCATTCTCTGAAGATAATCTAGTGATAGTATTCAAGTGTAACTTGTTTACTATTACTAGGATACCCTCGGGGCGTGACATTAGCACCGGTAAGGTTCTAAAGCTAGAAGAATTTTGGGATAGGTCATATAGTATTACCTAGTTATATGTACCAGATGATATTAGAATACTATTTTTAACATTTGGGAACTTCGGTTTTATATTATGGTTTGTAATATTTTATTATTTAGACATTAGTTAGAAATATCTATTGATGGTAATGTATTTTTATTCGTATTCATCATTCTTATCAAGCAATCGAAAAGATCCAGTTTTGTTAAATCTATGTCATTTTCAAAGGTAGATCTAATAATAATATGTTTATGTGATATTGTTTAGGTCATTAGGCTGTATCATAATATATGTATTACTACTAGGGTACCCTTGGGGCGTGACATGGTGTCGAGCGTACGGTATGGGATGCTAGTTGATCTCGGTTGTTGAGGATTAGTTTTGTTTTTCCTGTGTCTTTTGATGTAATCCCCATGCTATCTATTTCTTCTAGTTTTTTAAAAAAAAGTGTTATCTACAAAAAAAAAGAAAAAAAGTTTCAATTAAAACTAAAGCTCTTAAGGGACCTTATCAAATGTAAATATTTTTTTTATGTGTCTGTATATATATATATATATATATAAACCAAATGGAAGCCTAATAAAATGAATGCCTCAAACTTAGTTGAAAATTATTAACATAATAATAAACGACAATGATAACATTTGAATAAAAACAACACAAAAGGACTAAATAAATAAATCCAAATAAAAATTTAATTTGAAAATTTAGACAAGGTCAATCCATTCATTCTGTTTAACGTTACCTATCCTTTTTCTCTTTCCCTCCTTCTTACTCTTTCTTCCTCTCTTTTCTCTTCTTTCCTTCTCTCTCCTTTCTTCTTCATATCGACCCAATCCCTAACCCCAAAAGGTAACTAACTTTAGTACTTTTTTTTTTTTGTTAGCTAACAAGATTGGATAGTAATATCTGATAGAAAGAATAAAGATTGGGAAAATATAATTTAATATCTTAAATTGGGAGTTTGTACAATTCTTTCAACAGTATCGTCTAACCTATAATTCAATCATTGAAATGATTATGGATCAATCACAAAACGCAGTCGATTTGCTAAAAAATACGATGAGATTATTAAATTTCTTCATAAGTGGAAAGCATGTAAAAACAATGCCATTGTTAATATAGCACTTTGACATATAGTTATAATATCTAAATTTTAGAGTCAAAACTTATCTTTTAGCACTTTAGAATCACTTTAGTCTTAAAATATTCCAAATCAAAGGCAAGAATACTTTGACAATGCAATATGATTCGAATAATTAGGTTAAAAGATCGTAATTTAAAGTTTAAGTCGAAACTAAAGTTGCTTGAGGAAACTCATCAAACATAAATAGCTATATAAAAACCAAATGGAAACCTAATAAGATGAGAGCATCAAATTTAGTTGAAAATAATCGAAATAATAATAGGAATGAAATAAAAATAACAACACCAATAATACAGAATAAAATGGCACAAAAGAAATAAATAATTAAATTCAAATAAAAAAATTATGCCCTATTTGTTTTGAGAAAAACTTTTTGTTAATGGAAAACTTTTTTTTTTCTCCTCGAAAAGGTATTCCCAGAAAATAGTATATTTTTAGGTGTTTGGCTAATTCTATGAAAATAGTTTTCATTTATTTGTTTCTTCCAAATACTTGGATAATTAAAAAAACCATGATAATTAATAATAAAATATATCCTATGGTGAGAAATAAATCCATCTAAATAAAAAGTATTAAAAAGTTAATAATAAATATCATTATCATTAGTAGTAAATAATGGGCAGATAGAGCTTATAAATCAATAAGGCAATGATGTACACTTTCATAAGCTATGAATGAGTTTTTTTTTTTTTCCAAAATAAGAGAAAATATTTTTTATATGATTGTCTCACTTTTCTTTTACACAAACATATGAAAGTGAGAAAACATTTTTCTAGAAAGTATTTTCATTAAAACAACTAGGGCTTTAATAAAAATATACAGATAAAATTGATCCTTTCTTTCTCTTTATCTTAGCCTTCTCTTTGTTTTCTCTCTCTCTTTTTCTTCTTTTCCATGCTCTTCATTCTTCTTTAACTTGACCTTCACCCCTAGCCTAGAAAAACAAACACCACTGACTAAATCAAGACAATGCCAAAATCAAATCCCTTACCCTTGACTACCTTACCTCTTTTTTTTCCTCATCCTCCATCTTCTTCACCAAAAACTCAATAAAGCCCCAAATCATGCAACATCAACTGAACAACAATTTACTGTTCGGTTTTTTTTCATCACAAACCATTAGATAACGATGTGGTTTAAAATTAGAAAATCTCTAAACCATTCAATGATGGTTTAGTTTGATTCGAATTTAAAATAAATTAAATTCTAATTAAAAAAAGCTTTGCTGTGATATTTTACATTTTTGCAAAATATTTATATTACTCTACAAAATTTGAATTGCGAATCACAATAAAATAACTCATAAATCCATCACACTCGCAATCTATAATCCTCCATAATATCATTCAATCACAAATTAGTCATCCACCAACAAAGTAAATTCATTGACTAACACATAATAAGCCATGATCTACAATCATCCACAAAACCACTCAATCATCTACCAACAAATTTGGCTAAAATAAATAATCATGTATCGACAAAAGTCATCAACGAATAAAAGTAATATGCTAACAAAATGCATTGAACAATTAATATAAAATAAGACTCAACTAAATAAACAAATTTCACACTCTATAGAGTTAAAATGATTAACAAAAAAAATAACATTAAGTCACCAAAGAAAGAATACATTTCTTAAACCTAAAGAACAATTTTAAAAAACGGACAAGTGAATATTAATCTATATTCATCAAAATAGTATAGGTTCAATGGTAATCGAGTCACTTAGTGTGATGGATCATCATGACTAGATAGATTCATAGTGTATTTTTTTCTTATCTTCTTGTTTTTGTAATAGTGCACCAATAATGGGGGCTTGTAACTGACCACAGCATTTGTGGTTACTGAACCTTAAGTAGAACTAGACACCAAAATTAAATAGATGATCTATCTATACTTAAGAGAGTCCCTCCAGGCTATAGCTAAGTATCGTTGGTTGGTAGAATGTCTAAGTAATACCTTAATTATTTTTACTTTTTATTTTCAAGATTATCAATATTTTCATAGTTTTTATTATAGTGTTTAAATAAATCTTTTTAATAGTATATTTATTAAAATATAATAAATTTTAAAGAAAGGATAAAAAATTTAATAAATGATTGCTTACATGACTTTTCATTATATTAGATTGGATACAACTTACTATATTATATACATAGTTGATTGGTGATATTACAAAAATGACTAAAATTACAATAAGTCAATGCTTAATTAAGGCTATAAACTTATGGGTCCTATAATAGGGTTTTTTTAATAGAATCCACTTAATAGTGGTGGTCACCATGACTAAATGGATATATTATGTTTTTTTATTAGTTTTTTTCCTTTCTCTATTTATGTGTTTCATTCCCAAGAAAAGAAAGTAAGGAGAGTACAACCCTCTATTGGTAGTTAACTTGGACCCAAGGTGGTGGCAATCATCCAAGGAAAGTGGTCGAATAAGTGGAGAGCTATGCCACTAGAGCATCGCTAGAAAGGTATAGAATACATCCATGGAGACATGATGAGTTAGAGAGGTGTAAAGTACTTCCGAGGAGATACAGTTAGCAAGGGAGGTATATACCTTTACGTAAACATAATGAACCGAGTCCTTATGTATGCCAACGGAAGGAGATTAACTTCAAGGCTATGATTGGCTAAGGCTTGTGGGTCGATGAAATAATGTAAACACCAATCATGAGAAATTAAAATCATTTAAAGTTAATTGAAGCCAATTAAAGTCATGTAGTAACTTAACCAACCAATTTTTCAAAATTTTCAATTTTATCCTAAATAGAGGACTTAGGTTTTTGAAGACTAAAAGCAATTCAAAAATATCAAAATAAAGTAAATTAGAATTTAATAATTATTTTAAATGAATTTGTACAAGAAAAAAATGCAAACTAGGACTCTATTTTTGTAAAATTACAATTTTGCCCCTAACTAGGAACTTCCCTGAATTAAAAGTAAAAAATAAATTAATTAAACTTGGTTTAACTATTTAAATCATTATTAGCGCATAAGATAAATTAAAATAGTTAAGATTAGTTAAGATTTCTATACATGTGAAGGTGGATGTCTAGGATTACTCCATGTGACACAATGTGATAAAAGACACCTTTATACCCTTATAGAACCCTATAAGCAACTGATATCCCTTTTTTCATTTCTCTTCCTTTTTTTTCCTTTCCTCCCCCTCTTCCATCTCTCCTAGATAAGGAATCTACAAGTCTTTAAGATGTAACTAAACCCTAACCTTAACCTCATCTTTAGCACTAATTAAACTAAATTAATGAGAGATTAACCTTAATTAGCCTCTAAAATATGTTTTACATAAAGAAATGTAGAGAATGAATAAGTATTGGATAATCTCGTGTTCTTAAATCCTAAATTACTAAATTAAAATAATCATGGATAATGGTTCGTAATAATGTAAGAAAGCGTAAAAATATTATATTCGCTAATTTTTAATGTCTTTCAGACCCGAGATCGGGAATAGTAAAAATATTCCGATAACACCATTAGGTCCGAAATAATACAAGGATTCAAAAAATATCCGTTTTGTAATTTTTTAGTAATTAAAAATAACAAATATGGCATTTATGCATGCATTTTCTTTACTACTGGTATATTAATTGTCTTGTTTACTATTCATTGTCCCATACTACTATTCATTACTATTCATCTATCTCTACTTTACCTTATAACCTATTCTTACTACCTATAGACCTATTTTTCTACTTTTTACATTTTCAATACACATTCACATCAACCATACATTTTATTACGAAACAATAAAAATTACATCTCTCCCTCTCTCCTCCCTTCATGGCCGGCGCATGCCCTCTCTCTCCTCTATCTATTTTTTTCTTTTTCAATTTATTTTATTACATCAAATTTCCCTCCATCTTCAACTATAAATACCCCCTTTCCCTCCACTTGTTCACACCTTCATTTCGTATAACAAAACTCTCCTAAAATCATTCCACAAACTCTCCCCACAAAATTCTACACTACCAAAACTCTTTTTCACCAATTCCTCACAAAAAATTCTTCTCTATACATAAACCATCCACCATTTCTTACTAATCACATAATACCCCATTCATCTACCATCTTCATTCCACAAAAAAACTTTAGGTAAACTTCTATTACTACCTATTTACCTATGTCATCTAACTTAGCATGACCATGGTGTTGTTTCTTGAAACTCATATGAGTTATAGAAGCAACAACATGTTCATGTTTTGTTCTTGCACATGCAAAAAAATTCAGAATTTATTATTTTGTTATTATCATACATGTTGTTATTATTGCTATTATTATTTTTATGCTTCTAGTCTCACTATATATATATATATATATATATTATTAAGTATATATATATATATATATTTTTTTTTTCTATATATTTTTAGAGCGTAAATCTCACTAACATTCACTAACTTGCTATTATTATTGCTTTTTCTTTTCTTTCTTTTTCTTTTTCTTTTTCTTTTTCTTTTGGGACTAGTCTATTCTTAGTCCCGGGTCGCCTTGATGAAGCCAAGGCTCCCAATACTTGATCGGGTTACCTTGATGAAGCTAATGTTTCCAATGCTTGATATTAATATTATGCTCTTACTATTTCTTATATATATCTCATATTATTATGATATATTGCTTTATTTCTCATGACTACATATTCATGGTTTATGCATGAGTATATTGATATTGTCTCAACTAAAATAAAAAAAAAAAGGATTTTCTTGAATAAAAGATGATGAGGATTCCTTTCAAAATAACTTTTGTCACTTTAGAAATGATTTTTCATAAAACTTAGGATTCTATCTTAACAAATCTTTTCCAAATTGTTAGATAAGCTCATCTCAAGTTTTTAGAAACAATAGAACATAAGAATTTCAACAAATGATATATAATGTAGATATAATACTTATCCTATTTTCAAAGCAATAAAATGGAAAGTTTCCTTTAAAAAATTAAGGTTTCAAATTCTTGATTAGCAAAGATTACATTAAACTTCATTGTGAATTCCACCAACATTCTACAAATACGAGGACTAGACAAGTTTTGAAAAATTATCAAGAAAGTTCATTTCTTGAAATGAAATTTTATTGGGAATAAAAATTGTAACCAACTTAGGAGATCATTCCAAATTTACTAAAGTAAAATGAATTTTAGGAAAAGCTAAGAATGCATAAACTTTAATAAACCTTAACCACTATTAAGTAGTACTTAGAAACTACCTTTTTAACCTGTAAGAAATTAAGTTATAAGAATCTTGAAAAGATAAAAAAAAAATTATTTTTGGAGAAATTAAATTATTTCCAAAGGTAAGAAATGGAATTTAAAGGAAGAGATACTTATTATAATGATCTAAAGAACTTTCCATAATGCTAAAGTAGAAACTTCCAAGTTTTGTTTTTCCAGCTTCTAAAATGCATTGTTTTACAAAAATCATAGGTAAGACAACTTCACTAGATTCATGCATATGATATGAGTCTATATATATTCAAAGGATTTTTCCAACTATACAAATATCTACATTTTGATACAAGTATTTTTGAATAAAGAAAAGTTTGCAAACTTGTGTTTTGAAAACTACAATTTTCATGATGAATCTGTACCCTACGGTTTCGGAAACCAAACGATTTTATATGACACAAATTACCTTAGAATTAGATGGATTTTTCGAATAGTTAGAAAATGTTATATAATATGCGAAATTCCGAGTTAAAATGAGCAAGTTATGACCATTTTAAGTTGGAATTTTTACGTATACAAATTTTACCACAACTAGAGAATAGACTTGGAAATTTTTACTAGAAATTCCATGAAATACTCATTTTAGATATTTCCTTTGTTTAGGAAACGAGGAGGAAGATGTGTACTACCCCGAGGACTATTTCGATTAAGGGAGTATCGTCATAGCCGAGTGAGTTTACTTCCCCTATTTTCATACTTATGTTTTTGCTTGTTACATAGTTGCACTAGATTTAAGGAAAGATAAAATTGAAGATGTATGTGTTTATAATTTTGATGAAAGAACTTTAATCATATCGAGTCATGAATTACTTATATAAGTTCTATGATATATTAGCATATTGAAGTGTTTGAAATTGGATGATCACTTACAGGAAATTGTAACTCAAATGGCTAGACCTTAAATAAAATTTGAGACATGTACTTTATTCGTTGAGTCACATTACATTTACTATTATACAATTAGTAGGACAAGAGTGTGATAGTAGTGGTTGGCATAACCAGTAGTATCTGTATGTGATGAGTAAGAGTTGGTAAAATCTGCGAATTGATGGCTAATAGGAGCCGATAAGAACTACACATTTTTTATGGCGAATAATAGCCGATAAGATCTACAAAAATGGTTTTTAAAGAAATGTTGGCTGTAATGGGCCAAAATACCTAACCCCGAATGAAGAGCATAAATTCATTCAACATATGATTCTCGAAAATCATATATCTTGTATGCTCACGTGCTTGTTGTATTCTATTTGCTTATTTAATAAACTTGGTTGTTATTTTGTCTTAACTATGATTATCGTATTTATTCTCACTAAGCTCATAAGCTTATATCCCTATAGGTATTTGTATTCACAGGAACACCTGTTCTTATACTGGAGGTCTCCTCATATCCACGTAAGTCTTCTTTTGGGAGCTTTGAAGGAAATCTACTTGAAGGATTATATAGAATTCCTTTAAAATCTTTTGTTAAAGTATTTAAGTTATATGTAAAGACTAGTATATTTTATGGATCTTTGGAGATTTAGTAGGGGAATGGCCCTATGAATTATGTAATAGACTCTTATCTATATTTATGAATCATCTTTATTTCTAGATTCTTGTATGTTCAATATTACTTGCTTAGACCACACTTCCCAAAAGCTTCTCCTATTATCGTGTTGTACGCCTTACATGTAAGACCAAGACTTTCGAGTGATTAGGGTAGTCATTTCTATGTCTTGATATTATATGTGGCGGACTGCTATGTTTATGGTACCATTCGGGGCGTGATATCCACCCTAAATCTTAATTTCTTATAATAAATTATTGATTAAAAAATCGTCTATATCTTAAACTGTAGGAATTCCTAAATTCATTAACTTCTCTTTTAAGATAATTGAATTCTAACCCTGCTGATCAATGAAAATGTCTTTCGTCATCAATTACATATAGAACTGCATTGGAGTTCAAGATTCCTAGCAAAGATTCAATCTTTATGTAAAAAAGTTCATGTAGTCTATGTCTAGATCTACATTAAAGCGTCTCTATTCATGTAGATGTATTCTATTAGATGAAATATATTTCTATCTAAAAGAAATCAAACATGCAATAAATCATGGTCACAAATTAATCACAGGAACAATAAAGAATGCATGAATAGACTCATGAATATAAACTTTCACTAACTAAATAGATTTAACATATAGATATAGGGTTTCGCAAGACTCAAGGTAAAGAAAATCTACTCCTCCATGAAATTTACAATCATAACATGAAATATAGCAGAATAAAATGTAAACATGATGTACTATAACTCCTTTAAACAAAGTTTTGTGACCTTCAATAAAGCCAAAACACTTCTTCTCTTGAAGCTCATAATTTTCTCTTTAGGGTTTCTAGGAATAATGTAGTACATCTAAAAGACATGCTAAGCTCGCTATTTATAGGAAATAGCAAAGTATCTCCTGCACAGGCATCCTATATGGGCTCAAACATCCTACAAGGCCTTGTTTGAGCCCATGTAGGATATATATTAATGAATTCACGTGAAATGAGGCCTGCACGATTGCGAACATAGCTTATGCAGACAAGTCGTGTACTTCAATAATTACTTCTGTCCACTTTTAATCCGTCTACGTAGCCATGGTGCACGGCTTGTGTAGCTTCCTTGTGTACTTTAAAAATGCTTGCTTGTCACTTTTTGCCCTCTACACTAGTATTCTACACAGATTGTGTAGAAATGCCATGCATGTCACGTCCCGTAGGGTACCCTAAACATGGCAGTCCGCCACATATAATTTCAAGACTTAAGAATGATTACCTTAGTCACGTGAAAGTCTTGGTATTAGATGTAAGGCTTCCAATATGGTAATAGGAGATGCTTTTGAGAAGTGTGGTCTAAACAAGTAATATTAAACATACAATAATCTAGAAATAGAAATAGATCATAATAATAACAATTAAAAGTCTATTACATGATTCTTAGGGGCATACCCCTGCTAAAACTCGAAGGATTGAAATAACTAATAGTCTTTATAATAACTTAATACTATATCAAAAGATTTTAAAAGAATTCTAGTATAATCCTTCAAGTAGATTTCCTTCAAAAGTTCCCAAAAGAAAACTTACACGGATATGAGGAGACCTCGGGTACAAGAACAAGTGTTCCTATGAATACAAATATCTATAGGGGCATGAGCTTTGGGCTTAGTAAGAATAATCCTAATAATCATACTTAAAATAAAATAACAACCAAGTTTATTAGACAAGCAAATGTAATGCAACAAGCACGTGGGCATACACGACATATGATTTTTTAGGAATCATATGTTGAATGAATTACGCCATTCATTTGAGGTTAGGTATTTCGGCCCATTATGACCATCACTTCTTTTAAAAATCATTTTTATAGATCTTACCGGCTCCTATTTGCCATAAAAAAATATGTAGTTATTATCGACTCCTACTAGCCATCAATTTATATAGTTTTTACCTTCTCCTACTCGCTACATACATAGTATACTAGTTATGCCTACCACTACTATCATACACTTGTCCCACCAATTGTACAATAGCGAATGCAATGTGACTCAACTCATGAAATGCATGTATAAACTTTTATTTAGAGCGTAACCATTATTTTTCAATTTCTTGCAAATGACAAACCAATTTTAGACACTTCAACATGCTAATAAATATACAATTTATTGCAAACAATTCGTAGCTCGATATGCTTAATATTCTTTCAACATGTCATAAACACGTGTATCTTCAATTTCATCTTTTCTTAAATCTAGTGCAACTAATTTACAAGCACAAGCATGAGCATAAAAAATAAGGAAAGTAGACTCACTCAGCCATGATGATACTCCCTTAGTCGAAGTAATCATCGGGATAGTATATGTCATCTTCTTCGGTTCTTAAACAAAGGAAATACCCAAAATGAGTATTTCATGAAATTTCTAGTCGAAACTTCTAACTATATTTTTTAGTTGTGGTAAAATTCGTATAGGTGGAAATTCCAACTTAAAATGGTCATAATCTGCTCATTTTAACTTGAAATTTCGCATATAATATACCGTTTTCTACCTATTTGAAAAGATATATCCGTTTCTAAGGTTATTCTTATCATAAAAAGTCGTTTGGGTCCCAAAATCGTAGGGTACAATTTTATCACGAAAATTCTAGTTTTCAAAACTTAAATTTGCAAACTTTTCTTTATCCAAAAATACTTGTACCAAAATATAGGTATTATTATAGTTGGAAAAACCTTTAGAATATATATATATATATGTATGTATTGACTCATATCATATGTATGAATTTAATGAAGTTGCTCAACCATGATTTTTGTAAAAGCAATGTTTTCTATAAATTGGAAAAGAAAAACTTTGAAAATTTTCACTTAACTTGTTGGAAAATTCCTTAAATTATTTTAAGTGAGTATTTTCCCCTTTTAATTCTATTTCCTTAGTCTTTCAAATTTCTAAATAAAAAATGATTTTTGTCTTTCTAGGTTTCTTATAACTTAATTTCTAGAGGTTGAGAGGGCAGATTCTAAATACTATTTGAGGGTAGTTGAAATTTATCAAGCTTTACATTTTCTTAACCTTTCCTAAAGTTTATTTCATTTGATTAAAATGATTTTCCTGAGTTGTTTACCTACTTTATTCCTTAAGAACATTTTATCCTTATAAAAGAAACATTCTTGGTGATTTGTCAAACTAGTCTATTCCTTCATATTCTAGAGTATTAGTGAAACTTTCTTAATGAAGTTTAATAAAACTTTTGTCAACCAATAATTTGAAATTTTAATTTTTAAAGAAAACTTTTTTCACTTTATAGTTTTGTAAAGTGTATGTATGATATATCTACTTTATGTATTATCTAAAATCCCTATGTTCTTTGGTTAGTTAAAACTTATGATGAACTCCTCTAAATTTTTGGAAAAGATTTGCTAAGATAAATTCCTAAGTCTTTATGGGAAAAATCATTTCTCACATGATAAAATTTATTTTGGAAGAGAACTCTATCTTCTTTTTATTTAAGAAAACATTTCCCTCTTTATCTTGTTGAGACAATAATCAATATGCTCATGCATGATCATGAATATGCAATATGAAAATATGGAAATACAAGGAAGACATAATAAACAAGTTAATATCAAATATTGGGAACTTTAACTTCATCAAGTAACCCGTCAAGTATTAGAGTCTTAACTTCATCAAGGCAACCGAGACTAAAATAGACTAGTCCCAAAAAGAGAAAAAAAAAAAAAAAGAAAATATAATAGCAAGTTAGAGATAGTTAGTAAACATTAGGCTCTAAAATATATAGATATACATATACTTAATAATATATATAGGGTTAGATTAAAGCATAATAACAACAATAATATCATTAATAATCAATATATATATGAACATAATAACAACATAATAAAATTTGAATTTCAGTACAAGAACAAAACATGAACATGTTGTTGCTTTTACTACCCATATTTTTACTACTCATATGAGTTTCAAAATAACACCATGATCATGTTAGTTACATGATATGAATAAATAAAATAAGAATATGAGTTTTACCTAAAGTGTTTATGGTGTAGGAAGAAGGTAGTGAATATATGGTTATGTGGTTAGTGAGAAATAGTAAATAGATTGTGTATAGAGAGAAATTTTGTGAGTATTTGGTGAAAGAGAGTTTTGGTAGAGGAAAATTTTGTGGAGGGAGTTGTAGAGTGAATTTAGAGAGTTTTGTTATGTGTAAAGATGGTGTGAAAGAAGTTGAGGAAGATGTGGTATTTATGGTTAAAGATGGAGGGAAATTAGATGTAATAAAATAAATTGAAAAAGAAAAATAATTGAGTTGGAAGAGAGAGGAGAGGCGCTGGCCTGACACAGAAAGAGAAGTGAAAATTATTTTATTTGTTATTTTGTAATAAAAAGTAATAAAAATATGAAATATGATTGATGTGAAGGTGTATTGGAAATGAAAAAAGTAGAAAAATAGATATATAGATAGTAAGAATAGGTTGTAAGGTAAAGTAGAAATAGATGAATAGTAATGAATAGTAGTATGGGACAATGAATAGTAAACAAGACTAATAATATACCGGCAGTAAATAAAATACGAGTATAAATGCAATATCTACTATTTTTAGTTACCGAAAAATTATGAAACTAATATTTTTGAAATCCTTGTATTATTTCAGTTTTAATGGTGCTATCAGAATATCTTTACTATTTCAAGCCCTTGGACATATTTTTCGAGAGCTGATCCCGTTCAGGTTCGAAGAACACTCAAAATTCGCAAATCTGATATTTTTACGCTTCCTTATATAATCACGAACTATTATCACTAATTATTTCAACTTCATCGTCTAGGCTAAAGAATACGAGAATGTCGGATCTAAATTTTAGGGTTTGTACTAGTCTTTTGTTGACCTTTAGGGTTTTCGATTGACTTTTAATTCCAAAATTAAGCTTAAAATTAATTAAGATTTCAAGGGTTGGCAATGCATATTATAAATCTTCCGATTGCCTATTCCTTCATTAAAATCTCACTTGACTTATCCAAAAGTCATCATTAAGCTCGATATCTTCCTTTATTCCTAAAATTAATATTTTAACCAAATAAGTATCTTTTTTCTTTAATAATTCACAATAAATTAATATAATATATATCAAAATAATGTGAATAATAAGGGTCTTTTGACACTTATCAATGATATTTTAAGATGATTCTTGGAAAGGTCTATATGAGACCATAGTTACCAAGTTGTTGCATCTTTATAGATCTTGAAAACAAGTGGGATAGTGGGAATGATAAATAATTGTTATAAATTAACATATAATTGATAATGGTAGTAAAACAAAGTTCAACTAATAGATGTAGATATCATAGTATTATCAGAAACATCATGATAATTTGAGATTCAACTTTCAGAGTCTAAGATTAAAGATTAAGAGTTATAGACTTTTCAGCTTTCTAAATCATATTGGATGAAACTGTTTGGAAAATTTGTGCTGGGGAGGTTTTTAATAGAAAAGACGGTAAATAGAGGCAAAACAACATGATTGGTATTGCTAATAAGTTGGATTGACATCCTTAAAGGGCATAAAAGTGAGTTGAAGAAATACAAATTGAATCTAATTAGTGACCGTTAGGACTTAAAGAGTAATTAGTTAAACTGCATAATAGTTGGAAAGAACAGTCATGTGAAGAAATTAAGGAGTAAGTTCTGAAAATAGTTGGTTCAAGTATAAGGAGTTGATCACTGAATGAAAAGTAACTTAAATATTCGAGAAGCAAATGGAATTGTGGAATAAAAGAATTTCAGTAATTTAGGAATGATTAATTTATTGATTAATCAATAATACTACGTTCTAATCCTTCTTTTCAATTAATTTATAGGCAAGTATACCTATTATTCATAAGATAAATGACAAGAGCATGGTCGTCCCACAAAGATTGAATAACTATTAGAAATGAATTATTCTTTTATTTTATACCCTCAATTATATTAAAGACTATCTATTACTGATATTTATATTATTAATTCTTATTTTTATACTCTCAAGACAACACAATAACAACATCTAGAAATTCAATATTATTTAAACTCATCTAAACAATAATTTCCCAACAAGAATATCACTGTAGTCTATTTCAAAAGATAACATTAACGGTCATTCATATTCAATTGGTTCGTAAAACTACTACAACAGATTAACATCTCTTTCAAGACTACTAATCACTAATCTCTTAAATCTACCTACTAGAATATCTTCTAATTAGTAACAATTCAAGGATTGCATTATTGATTAATGAATCTTTTATAAATATCGCACTCAACATGGAAGACCCTTGTATCACTATGTCTAGCAATTTAAACAAGCCTTTCTGATTACAATAGATCTATTCAAATGTGCAATTTATCAATCAACATGATGAAATCAATCAAAGAATCAATATTCTAGACATATTAATTTATGAAACAATACAAAACTCGTAGTTAAACCTAAAAGAACACGAAATTTCATTAAAACTGCAATTAAGTACGTAACATATAGTAAATACCTTGGGTTCTTATTGTTTAGACGATAGATTTCTGCTCCTCCACTACAAAGCTATCCAAAGCATTAAACATCTATTACAATTCAGCACTATAATGAAAGGAATACACTTGAATGAACAATCTTGAAAGGTCTTCTTGATTGTTGCTTTCCTTTCTTAAGAGCTCTATTTTTCCTATTCTCTCAAAGAATTCTATTCTAATTATTAATGCAGGGAAAAATAATGATCTATCTATTTTGTTTTGTTTTTTTTTCCACCTCTAAAAACATATTTATACTTGTCAAATGTTGAAAATATCCTTAAGTTTTATACAAGCTTAAGTTCCTCAATTATTTCATTTTTATTTTACCAAGTCTTCGAAAATTACTATCAAATCGTTCATCTCTTTAGGTAGTTATAACTATCAAATTCATCATACTCGAGGAGAAACACGGCATGTACACATGCATCCAAACGTGCTTCTTACTAATCACTCCTCAAATCTTATCTTTAGCACAACACGGTTAGAACATGATTTCTTCTAATGCCTCGTGATCCCAAATTTGCACGGTAGAAACATGGGTATCCCTATCTTGTTGTGCTTCTTTCTAATGTCCATCTTCACATGTATTACGAGCATGATGGAAACATGACCCTATTTATTCATTCTTCTAAGAATCATGGCATAAACACGACTTAACTTGTTCACTCGTGTTTCTTACTATTGATTCTTTATAACAATTCTCTAGGGAAGCATGATAGAACCACGACGAGAACATAACGCAACCTATTCAATCATGTTTCTCATCGTCTTCTACACATTTAACTCTGATTGAAGCACGAGTAAAGCATAGCTACTATTTCCTTGTGCTCCTCTCTGATTCTTCAAAATTGATTTATATCCAACATAAGCACAGGGGAAACACGGCTGATTATATCTCCTTATCTTCTTCATAATTCTTTGTCACTTTCGCCACTTCACTCCAAATGTGATATAATTTGATTAATTTTACTCCAAAGCTCTCTTCCATTAAAAAATAGAAAATTGACCAAGTTAAATATCAAATCTTAACAATAATTTATATGATTTACCACAATCTAGCCTATTAAATATAGAATAAAACACATATGTCGAGGAAACCTTTAAGGACAAAAGTTTCTAAAATGGGGAAAGAATGAAATAACCTAATAACAGGAAAAGAAATAATAATTATGTTTTAATTTTAAAAGCGGCAAGTTAGTAAATTTCGTTTTTAAAACAAGGGTATGTTTGTCCATCTCCAAATCTGGTAAAATCCTAACAATTAAAAGCGTATGAAATAAAAAATCAACAGCCTTATCCTTCTACCTTTTCTTTCATGTACGTTTTAGAACATTCCCTTTCTTTCTTTCAACAACCCACCTAAAGTTCTCGGAGAAATTTTAACAAGACAGTACAATAAGTAAAATTCCTTCTCTTTCTTATCTTTTCCCAACAAAACAAACTTTTAGATATAAGATTTTGGCACTTTGGCTTTCACATCAAGATTTGACAGGAAAACAATGACTTCTTTAGAAAATTCTTGATGAATCTTTAATGAAGAAAGATTTAAGAAACAAAAACATAAAGAGTTGATGGAATTGTAATAAGCTAACATGATTTTCACATTCAAGATTTAATCTTTATGTAAGATTTGTTAAGATGGGTGTCTAGATTTGTAAAGATGGGTTGAGTTGGATTCCTAATCATGTTTTTAATGCTAGGAATGAAGGAAATTGGAGTTTTGTAAAAATTTGTGAAATACCCTATGTTTGATCTTGCACAACTTTGTACATAGCCTGTGCAGAAGGTTGTATACAATGGTGCTTACTTTTTGCCCTCTTTTTGCCTTCTGTACAACCTCCCTACACGCTTGTGTTGAAGGTCGTGTACATCAAAAAGTGCATTTAACCCTCTTTTTGCCTTATGTATGACCTCCCTACATAGTCTATGTAGAACGTCGTATACAATGAACTTCTGCACAAGCTTGTGCATAGCTTGTGTACAATATAGTTTTTCCAAAACTTGATTTACCCTTCTTAAAAACACTTAAAACTTGTTCAATTAACTTTCTTAAGACTTATTACTAACCTAAAAACCCAAAGCCTTGTTACCATAAAGTAATAATGATTTTTCATTATCTCTTTGTTACAATTTAAACTCTTAACGTATATATGCAAATATCTTATATAAATACCCGCTTTAATATTAGAGTAAGAGAGAGGAGCCTAAAGAATGTTATTTAGGAATAAGTTAAGAAATATAAAGAATCTAAATACCTTTATATGCTATAAATTTAGGTTAGAGTTTTCTAGTAGTTAGACTAAGTTGAATCAACTATCCAGGTACATGCATACTTTGTTTATTGCTTGTGTTTATTTAGGATAGAAGCTTAACTCGACTGATTTAACCATCGAGCTTAATAATGTGAGTATTGCTTATGCGTAGCTGCTGGTAATAGGTGAAGTATCCACACTATTATCATGGTAATTCGATGATCCATGAGTGGCGTTGTCGAGAGTAGAGGTACACATGGAAATGATCTCGATAGATCTAGGTTATATTGACATCGTGGTTATTAGGGGATACCCAATAACCAATATATATATATATATATATATGTAAACATTTATTCATGATTCAGAATATTGAGTTATCCCTTTTGTTGAGTGTTGGGCTAAAGGATAAAGATAACTAAATAGTTATTTATTTCATTCGTATGATTATGATGCATGTAAGTTTGCCATTGTTTGTTTACATACATGTGTTTGTTGGTATATTGTACTGGGCTTCGGCTCACCCCTTTTTTTAAGGTACAAGTGGTAACGTGTTGATTGTTATATTGCTAGTTGCAACTGAATAGAGGGATTGAGATTGTTTCCAGCTTTGAAGACCTTCCATATTAGAAACATGGAATATGTAATAGTTTAAGTGCTATTTGTCTAAACAGCAAAATGTGTTTACCGTATGTTGGTAACACTTAGTCAATTAACATTCTTACAATTAGTAGAGTTCATTTCCCTTAGACCATCTATTGGATTAAAGTATATAGATCATAAGATAGTAGTTTGGGTTTCATATTTATATGATCTGTCTGAAACCTAACCCAGTTATATCCTTAATCTTGGGTTCGAGACCTATGCAAAGCATGTCTTAATTTCTTTTATGGTGCATGTGGTCCCTTATAGGTGCTTGAACTCATGCATCTTATCTCCTTCATCTTTCCTTCGCCTTCATTCCACCATTGATGCTCAATAGAGCTCAAACGAGCTCCAAATAAGCTCGTTTCAAGCCCATTCTTGTGCTTAAATTTGCAAAGTTGTGTTCTAGAACAAAAAATCTTCTAGAATTTGACCTTTCACATACCCATTTCAAAACTGAAAGTTGAAAACAAAAGAATATCAAAATTAGAGTCCGACCCTTCACATAACCATTAATTGTGAATAACTCTTAATCTCTCTACTCGAATAGGCTTAAACCCTTCTCCTCCCTCTCTCATTTTTTTTTTCTATGAGACCCGCTACTCTCCCCATCCTGCTGGTCTCCCTTACTCCTTGAACCTCTCTCTCTTTAAAAATATCTCTTTCTCCCTCGCTGCTCTTTCTATCTCTAAACTCCCGACTCTCTCCTTAAGAAACAACCACCACGACCACTCTCTCTCTCTCTCTCTCATCATATCATCTCTCTCTCTCGCCACCACACTGACCTCCTTTCTCTTCCAAAACACTTAAACCGCCACTTTCACCACACTTCATCAACAACATAAACTCCAAACTGCCAACGCAACAACCCCCATTCATGAACCACACAACCACCGCTTCAGCCTACACCAACCATGAACAACGAACTTCGATCCAAATCCAGACACAAACCGCAAACAACCATAAACTCAAACTAAATCTAAACCCATAAATTCAATACCTTCAACAAAATAATAACTCCCAAACATCATGCCCCATCAACAACCGATGACACAAAACTAAAACAAAACCAAACTCAATACGAAATGCAAACTAAATACGAACTGCCAGCATAAATTGTTAACTTCAATTACCATATACCTAGATCACAGAAAATTCTTGATCAAACGTCTCGAACCTCCACCTTCATCAACCAAATTCGAAACACTTGCAACACAATTAATTCATGAACACCAGCATTGCGCTTACGACAATACAACCCGAACACAACAACAACCAATAATTGAATAGACAAAAACTAAATATCACCAGCTCCACGATGAACAAACCAAACCATTGAACCCAACACCTATCGACTCCACCAAACACCACGCGAACTCCCATTATCACAACCAAATATTGACACACCAAAAATCCAAACCAACATGAAGACCGCCACATGCACCGAACCCATGCATGACAACACCAACACCATCTGCCATATCAACACCGACTGAAGCGAGAGAGAGAGAGGATAGAATTTTCTCCTTCTTGCCATGCCTGCCATGACCCGATCCTTTGTGCGCTCTGACTTGCATGTGCGCTAATGTCTAGCCTTGTGTCCCATTCTTGGTCATATTAGTTTGTTTTGGGTTTTGACTTTCAATTATCATACTCGTATTATTATTATTATTATTAATCTTTTCTTTGCTTTCTTTTCTAGTTCCAGAATGAAATTCCAAACCAATTATACGTTATTATTTTGTTTATTTATTGTGCAATATTTAATATCCATGTATATGTACCCCAAGATATATTGGAAGTGGGTAGATAGTAGATAGTTTAATATATATTATTATACAATCCACGATGGAATGCGGATTGCATGATACGAACAGATATATTTTCACGTTAATTTACAGATGTATTATATATTTATACGTGTTATATTTCTATGATTTAATACTTGTGTGTCGTGCCTATTGGTTATAATTTATATCTTTTATGTCATGCCTGTGATGATAAAGTTAGCATATTTGTTATACTAATTATTTGTGTACATTTGATCTACTACACTTATTAAAATTTAGTACATAAAATTTTAGGATATAAATTTGTATATAAAAAAATTAGGTATATATATTTCAGATCTTTTAGATGATCAAATTTATACCTAAGCATATAATTGAGTTATACTATTTCACATCATTGGATCTTTTGTAAATATGAACATGGCATGTTGGACAAATAGATATAATATAAGATTCTGTTATTACACCTTGTTTTGTAATTTTGATATGATCAGGTAGTTTTTGTAAATAGTTTGATATATGTCTTGTTCGATATGCTGTAAAGTTTTGATGAAATTGACCGTATGTTTGATAGATTTAGAAATATGGTATCTCTCTTGTATATAAGTTTTAATCATATCCCATGTACATATGTTTTACTCATAATATATAAAAGAAAAAGGAAAAAACTCATGAATATCAATAGACTTTTTATCTTTTTTGGTCTTTTCCCATATATGTGATAGATATAGTATGAAAATCTTCTTTGTGGCATATATATGTAGTATCACCTTAGATAATTTCTAAATTACCAAAAAAGAAATAAATGTGGGTTTTCTAAACTTAGGTTTTATTTCTAGACATTTTCCAAAATATAAAATAAAAGATTAGACTCTTTTAGGATCTTTTCAGAAAAATATAAAAATCAGCTAAATAACTTAAACCTGGTGGTTTTCATAAATTTACATAAATCAGCACACCAAAGCTTTACAAAAGTCTAAACTAACTATGAGGACCTGATTCCGACTAGCAAATACGTAGGGACCTAAAGGGCGGTCACAATAATAAAAAAATCTTTGGATTTTTTTGTCAAAAACAAAAAACAAAAAACGATACATATATTTGTATATATAAACTCTTTTAATAAAAAGACCAAAAAAATTAAAAAATTGAAAAATCAAATTAAATATTTCTTCCTATAAGTCTTTGGCCCATATAATTTAAGATTTCTAAAGCTCATAAAAGCTTAGATAATCATTTAGGATTTAAAATAGTAGCCTTTAGACTAAAAAATTTGTAGTTTTTTACATGAATCAATGGTTGAACCAATAATCAAACCACCCGTTTGATTTCTAATTCAACCTTTGTTTTTCTCGATTGGTAGTGACTTAAGTCAAACCAATTCTCAAAATAGTGCATGTATAAAAACCTTACTAGTTCCTTGTCGAGTGTTCCACATCGAATGGGCCAAGTTTGATACAAATCTGACCTTTAGGAGAATAGAAGCTAAATTTAAGCTTGGCAACTATCCAATGAAATTTTGCTACCATGGTAATAAGTTTTAGTTTAACTAACAATGGTGCAAAGTTTTTGGAGAAAAGGAGTTTGTTCAGTTGGTTGAAATCGGGTGCACGTGTCAATAGAGAAATACTTAATTAAAACTCAAAAGATCCAACACATTATGACACGCGTCAATGAAGACTTTAATTGACACATTTCTTTAAATGTTATGATATTTTTTTAACCACTAAAATATTATTACCTCAAATGAACTAACCCTTAAAAGATGTGATCTTTTTATGTAATTTACCTTTTAACTAATGCTCCTTTCACATTTCAAAGTCTCATGAACCATATATTTAAGCAATACTTAAGGAAGTTTATCTCTTCTTCTTCTTTTTTTTTCCTTTTATGACATTTTGGTCTATAATCTTAACTGAGACTTACATGAGCAACATTTGCGAACTGTTTTCAACATTTTATGCAAGGAAAAGTTATAATTAAAAAGAAGTCATATGTATTTGGGATGAAGTGAGTTAAATATTTGAATCATATCATACTAGGAATGGTGTAGTAACTACTCCAAGGAAGATTGATGAAATTGCTAAGTAGCCATAGCCTTTGATGGAATTGCTAAGTTGTCATAGTCTTAAACCATAATACAGTTGCATGGGTTTATTGGCTTGATAGAATACTACGACATTTTATTCAAAGGTAAAAGAAAATAATCTAGACCCTTAACTCAATTACTTAAGAAAGATAACTTCCAACAAATAGAGGCTTTAAAATTAGCTTTTGATCGACTCAAGATTGCTCTTATGAGTTCTTTGGTGCTAAGGCTGAAACTAATAGCTTATTTCAGTAAGGTTTTATCACCTAAATGCAAACGACTATTAGATTATGAATGTTTTTGGCATTAGAGTTTGTTGTAGAGAAGTGGAGACATTATTTGATCAGGTTATAGTCCAAACCAATCATTAAAGCTTAAAGTATTTGCTTAATTAGTGTTTGTTATCTTTGTTTCAACATAAATGGTTAGCCAATTGCTAGGCCTAGATAATTGAAATCAAGTATAAGAGTGGACACTATAACAAAGTTGATGATGCCTTGTTAAGAGCTAAGGAAGACAGCTTAAGCGCTATTATTATGACCATATTAACACCTGAAATTACTCAAGAATTACAAGAGTTGGGAGCCTCTAAGGGATATGGTGATGTTATCCAATGATCAGAAGAAGATAAGACCATAGGCGATTTACTTGGGATGGCCAAGTGTTGGGATGGAAAAGTAAGGTAGTAGTAGATCCACTAGCAGATTTGCGCCTTAAGTTGTTATGCTTATATCATGATGAATTGCTTAGTGGTCATTCCAATGCCCAAGCAATATATAAAAGGCTAGGAGTTATACTTTATTAGCCCAAGATGGAAAAAGGGTTGTGGCAAGATGTGTAAAAATGTGATGTTTGTCAAAGACATGAATATGAAAATGTAGCTACCCTTAGTCTATTGCAATCATTGCCTATACCTAATAGATGCTGGTTAGACATCAATATGAATTTTATTAAGGGACTTCCATAGTTGAATGGAAATGATGCTACAATGGTTATGGTTGATAGATCGAGTAAATAAGGTCATTCTATCAGTCTTTTGTATCTTTACTAACTGCACAAGTAACTTAGATTATTTTCAGAGAACATCTTCAAATTGCATGGAATGATAGAAAACATCACTACGATCATTACCAGTTTTAGAAGTTCTTTTTGCTTAGATTTTTCAAATAGAGGGGATGGATTATTATTGTCTTCGTTATACCATCCTTAAACCAGTGATCAAAGTGAAGTAATAAACAAATGCTTGGAAACTTATCTCAGATGTATGGCTAGTGAGCATCCTATAAGATGGGGACAATTTTTAGTGTTAGCAAAATGGTGGTGCAACACTATTACCACATTAGTGCCAATAAAATGCCCTTTGGATTATTATATGGGTAACCATTGCCGATGCATCTACCTTATGTGGCAGGAGATTTGAGGAATACTACCATTGGTTCAATATTGACTAGCAAAGAAGATGCTCATAAGATGCTAAAATTTCACTTGGAAAGTGCTTAGAATCATATGAAACAACAAGTTAATAGGAGTAGAAGTGATCAGAAGTTTTAGATTGGTGACATGTTTCTCCTTAAATTACAAACTTATAGACAAGGTAACCTCAATTCTAATCATTTAGAAAAGTTATTATATTATGTGGTGGACGAGGTGCGTAAAGTCTCTTATAGGTTAGATTTGCAAAAGGACACGTCAGTCCATCTTAACTTCCATGTTTCTCAGCTTAAAAAGTTTCATGGTTCCCACTTGTTGCCGTGCATTTTACTGCCTACAAGACCGTTAGAAGTTAATGAGATAATGAAAAAAATGGTAACCCAGCTTTCGCAAAAAGAACAATTAGGTATTTGAAGTTTTGTTTTGAACAATTTAATACATAAATAAAGTTTTCGTTGACATTTTTTATACCTGAAGTTTAGTTTTGAACAATTTAGTACCTGAACAAACTTATTGTGGATTTTTTTTATACCTCATTTCACTTGCTTCATGCATAAAAAAAGTAAACAAAAAGTTTGTTCAAGTATCAAATCGTTCAAAACCAAATACCAAGTATGAAAAACGTCAATGAAAACTTTGTTCAGGTACTAAATTGTTTAAAATCAAACTTTAGGTACCTAATTATTTTTTTTTTGTGAAAGTTTAGGTACCATTTTTGCCATTAACACGAAGTTAATCTCGAGCCTTTGTGTGTACTTGAAAGAAAATTGATCAAGAGTGGTAATAAAGCAAATATGTTGGGTCCGGCTCATTTACACAATTACATAGTTGAAGCCGCATGGGAATTTTTTCTGATTTGTACCTTTAACTTCCATTTCCTCCCTTGTGGACAAGGGATTTTGAAGCATAGGGGATTGTAATGGGGAAATCTTAGTTGGGGTTGGATGAGTTCAGACAAGAGGAAGATGGAAGTAAAATTGATGAGATAGGGTTATGTTAAAGGTTTGAACATGTTGAGTCGAATAAATAATAAGAACAAAGAGGGTTTGGGCCATGGCCTAGAATATGCCACAAAGTTTGCTTAAGAAAGAGTTTCTTCGAATTTGCCTTGTGCTTGTGCCCGTGAATCTAATGGAGAGTTATCACTCCACAAAGTTTGCTCAAGAAAGATTTCCGTAACACTTTTATAGCAATAAAGAACAAGCTTTAAGAGGGGCATTTCTTGTACAACTAAAATTGCCCAATGGAGACGTAAAAAATGAGCTCACATGTAGAAAATTTAATGATCGTTTGGTTTGGAAAATTGATGAAAAAATGTTGGAGTAAAGAAATTACTTAAATACAAATCACATTATTTTATTTTCGTAAATATCTACACAAAATCACATCTAAAAAATACTTTTACAAAAAAAAATGCAATTTAAATATTGTAACACCTCGCAAAATCTTATGTTAATCATGCAATTTACTATAAAGTGAAAGAAAAATCGCATTTTTAGCATTTGAGATACTATAAAAAGGAATTTTAGTATTTTCACATAAATAAAAAAATTGCATGAAAGACAAGATATGTGTAAGGAAATCATTTATGTGTTATTATTTTCATATAATTTAATTTTTATGTATTTAACTTATTGGCGGATTGGTAAACATACAAATATCTCTAATACAACAAGATATAACTCACACGTCTAAAGCTTGCATCAATTATTTTTCCTTTTTATAGTTTGTATTAGTAACATATTGGTAAATAAGTAAAATCACACCCGTTATCGCTTGCATTAGTAATGAAAAAAAAAAAAATTGGGCTTTAAATGACCAATATGTCAAATAGCTATCCTTGGCTATCCAATCTCTTGGGCGTTGGCCTAAAAAACTTCAATCTCTTGGGCCTATATGTTTTCAAGTGACTAAACCGAACCCCTTTTCAATTATAAAATAGTAACCGGACCATTCTTTACTCTTTAGTCATGATATCTTCATTTGTGACAAGAGGCAAAACTAATTGAATTGTCTTCATTTTGCGGCAGCATGCTTGGCGATGTGAGGTTCTTTTTTGTTCATTTGTAACATCGCAAGCATAGGAGCAAGAACCCTAGGAAACAACGGCAGCCTTGATTTGTATTGGAAAGTGGGCTTTCCTTTGTATGACATTGACAAGATGCTCATAATAGGACCCGGACGATGATGCCCAGCTCACATGAAATAACACTTAATATATTGGAACATGTTCATTAATGATACAAAAAAGGCAGCTCACCTTTTGAAAAGGCCAGTTAACTTCACCTTCCATTTAAGAGCAGCTGGAGTAGCATTGTCTACAGGCATTGAGAAGCACTCGATGCACAAGCTGAAGGAACAAGCAACACAAATTTAAAAGGTTGAAACAAGTGTAGACGAATTCGAATTCATGATCTTCCATCTTGATACCATATACAAATTAACATCATAGTTATTTAATTTTAAATTTTAAACTTATACATATAATATGAATTATTATATCTATTATATGACACTAATACGTAGGCTTTTGATCTAAAAACTTAAATTTCTAAATATAGCGTATGTCATTTTACTTATCATACATTATTCTCTTGCTCATGGGCCAAAATTTTGACTAAGATCTATCAAATGTACAATTTAATTTAATAGGATTGTAATTAGGGCTACAAACTACCCAAGTTATTCATGAGCTATTAGAGCTGGCTTGTTTCAGGCTTTGTTTAGCTCGAGCTCTATTAGTAAACGAGTCAAGTTCGAACCTAAAGTAAAGCTCGTTTATTAAATGAGCCAAGCTTGAGCTTTAATTTAGGCTCTCGAGTGGGTTTGTGATCAAACTCGTTTAGGCTCGTGAAGAGGCTTGCAATTAGGCTTGTTAATAAGCATGATAGCAGAATTTTTTTTTATGTATGATATATTATCTATAACTATATAATAAAAATAATAAAAACTAATTTTTATATAATAATTATATGTATATATATTATAGCAATACTTGTATATTATATTTTAGGTTAAAAAATGGAATATAGATTATCTAAATGAGTCGAGCTGGAACTTAAATTTTAGACTCGATAGAATTTTTTTTGACTCGATAAAAAGCCCAACTCAAGCTTGAGCTCTTTGAATTTTAAATGAGCGAACCCGAGCCTTTAAAAGCTTGATTCGACTCGTTTGCAGCCCTAGTTGTAATGAGTGGATAGGGATTTATGGGTCTGTTTGGATTGTCTGTTTTTCATCTGTATCTGTATCTTTTTTAAAATGATATGTGTAAATATCCGATTTGCATCTAAATTTTATCTATATTTGTTTATTTGATCTTTTGATGAGAACTGTCAACTTTTTTTTATCTATATATATTTCTTGATAAATAATTTGTTAGCAAAATGTTTGAAAAAGTGTCTGTATTGCCAGAAAAAAGCCAAAACAAACAGACCCATATGTCATCATATTTATTATATAAGTTTATCCTCACTTATAGGTAGAAACTTTGATTGAGTCCCATGAGTGAATAATTTAAGCTCGTAAGGTAGTAATGGATGCGTAGAGATTTGAATTCATGACTTTCTAATAATACTTTATTAAGATTAATACTACAATAATCTTATCTACAAAATTGAACTTTTTAAATCATATAGTTATAGCACTAACCTAAATTATGAATATAGTATGTACTATTATATTCATATAATAAATCTCTTGGTTCTTCTTCTTTTCCCTTCAAGGGGTGGAGCAGTGAAAATTCATTCCTGTGGAGCACGTGTGTGAAAGACCACCTGGAGACAACATTTTCCTTTATTCGATCTTGCTCACCTAACCTGACATGAATTGATTATTGATGATAACAAATTGGGAAAGACATGGGCTCTCCTAAGCCCCATATACTTGTCCAGGGAAACTGGAAGGGCCAAAAAATGTACATGTGAATGGAATTCCTTTGAAGGACTGACCTGAGAGAGAAAGCTCAAGTCATACAAGTCAGCCACTTGCAAGCAATTTCGTGGAAGGTTGAGATTGAATCTAGTTCTTCCCTTTTTCATTGGAGAACGTCCAGAAGAGGGGAGCATCTTTTTGTAGTAATGAAAGATGGTGAAGTTTAGATAGAAGAATTAGTAGAATTTTTCCAGAGAGGAACAAAGTGGCTTTTCCCTCGCACCAGAACCCTATTTACTAGAGTGGTGTTTCAGTATCATAGTATAATCAAGCAACGCCAACCAATCATAATTTCAAGTTGAAAGACTTGCTGAAGAATCCAATACCATCCTTATTTCGTAAAGTTATTTTGATTGTCTTTGATATGGTTTGAGATGCTGTGCTTAATCTTTGTTCTTCACTTAATTTTTGTGTCCTAACACCCCAAATTGATTAAGACACTTGAAGGATTAGATAATTGGAATAAATGCATTATAATTACTAATAATTATAGAAACTTCTCATGTAAGATTAACTTAATCATTCTAAATAAATCGTGTTGGCCATATAATTTATAGTGTAATTAGAACTTTGCTACATTAAAAGGTGAATGAGTTCTGGAAGTTTTGTTGAATCTCAACCAATCATTTTCAATATCATTTTGAGGTATTATATTAATTCAAAGGAATATATATTTGTGAACCGCTATCTAATTTAAGTACCATGAGCCTAAACATTCAACGTGTTAGTAGGACATTTGATTTTGTGTTTCATTTGCTCATTAGTCTTTACTTTTTATTAGATCATTTTCAATACGCTGTCTTCTAGTGCCAATCTTACTTCTATCACTGTACTATGCTTATTACCGGTATACTTATCAATTCATTTCTCAATTTTTAATTTTTCAAAAATCAAAAGTGTAGGTGAATGGGAACCTTAATATTATGTAGATCTAAATAATTGAATTATAATTGTTCTTATTTATTGAGTTTTGCAAACAAATGCTCAATGTTTGTTAGCTGTATCTTTAAAATGTATTTCCACTAAATTGTGGGTTTCGTCTTTGATTCCTTTAATTTCTTAAAAGACCAAGATTGGCTCTTTAAATATATGTTATCAAACCCAATGAAATTGTGACTGGATTTCTTTTCGCCTTGGTTTAATTAACTGATTGGTGCTAATACTTAGGTAATTTTTGTCGTAAAAACTTATATTTTTATGTTACTTGAGAAGTCATAAGAAAGGATCCAATTTATCCAATATATATATATATATATATATGTATAAGATGATGTTATGAAATACAAATGAACTAATAGTTTAAATTTCATATCTTGTTTTACTTTATGCAGATTTGGGATATGAAGTTGTTTTGCTAGATGAGGAATTATTATGCTTGGAGCAATATATCATGAAATTTTTATTAGGTTTATCAATCATAGGCAATGCTCCAAGTTTGATTCTTTTGTAGTACTCAATAAGACATTGTTATTGACTCTTTTAAGATTGTTGATTTTGATTTTTAACCTATCATAATCCAAATTATTTCTTGTTTAGAGCTTTAAATGGATATAATTTCTTAAGATCGAAATAAAAATAATTATCAAATTTCGACACTAAAATCACGAATTAAAAAGGGAGATATGGGCTAACTGTAACACATGGATGTATATCACGTTTAAGAAGTGTGATATATGTGCTCATGTATATCCTATTGGAAACACATAACATGCGTAGAAAAGAGTGTATCCAATTTCTTAAATGTGATTTAGTGACTATTAAAACACTGTATCCCCTCTTCTTCATGCGATTTATGTATAAAATCAGGTATTGCATCTAATAGACGTGATTTTGCAATGGATTTTGGTAATTTTTTCATTTCGCCTTTAGTTTGGTTTTTTTTTTTTTCTAGTATATTCAAGCAATAGATATGATGTTCTGCTTGTCATCATTTAACCCTCACTTAATTATATTCACCATCCTAGCCTGATATGAGGAGTTGTATTTGAATATGAGTAATGAAATAGGAGATATTTGTCTCTTTACTAATTCTTCCCAACTTTTTTTATATACAAATACTAATCATATAAAAATAATTAAAAAAAAGTCGTTGTAAAATTGTATGTTAGAAATACAATTTTTTATTTTATACAAGAATTGCATGTTTAAAATGCAACTTAAGAATGATATGTACTTTCGGAAATCACATTTATTATATTCAATTTCTATATATTTTTTATTCCTTTTAGAAATTGTAGGTATCCACAATTTTACTTTCATGATATGGCAATTGATTTTCCATAATATATATTTTGGTAATTTTTTAAAAAGATGTTGCACTCAAGACTTATAATTATATCTTCTATACCAATTAATTTGTAGTGCTGGATCCTTAATTTAATTTTCCCAAGATTATCATTTATCAAGTCATCTAATGATTTTAAGTGTTCAATTGGTTTTGTATCTATACTAACTAGCAAGCAACACACTTGCGATACGTATGTAAAAATAAAATTAAATAATTAACTAAACTTTATAATATAGCAAATTACCAACTTAATTATATTTATAACCAAATATTTAAAAGAAAATGGTATATAAATATATTTGAAAAAGATAATAAAATTGATAAAGAAAAAAATAAAACCAATATAGCTAATTGCTGTTTGCTTTATCCTTTTTTAAAGTAATTTGTTTTTTATTAAAAGGTCTGCGTAGCCATAAAATTAATCAAATTTATAAAAATTTTGTGTACCAAAAAAATAAAAAACCCATATAAATTTATATTATATAATGATAATTATTGAATTCGTTATGGAAAGGGAAAAAACTACTATTTTAAAACAATTATGAAAATGCCACCGGAAAGAAAATATTCTCATTTTTAGACAAATTGATCTCATCTCTTTTAGAGACAGGGTTCATTTTAAGTGATGACCTCCTCTCTTGGAGAGACAGAGTCCTTAGCAGATAACCTCGTCTCTTCAATAGACGAGGTTATCGAGCTCTATAACACAATCGGAGCTCTTTTTCTTCATTTCGTGAGCGACAAATTCTCCCAAAATTCCTAAATCCCAAATCGAAACCCTAGCTCCCATTTTCCCAATTGTGATTGAGGCAAAATCGGGGCATCATTTGGAGTTGGATTGATCGTTAGGTGTTGGAGAAGTGATAAGATTGTGAAATAGGACCCCTGGTAGTCCTGCAGATCTGGGCATGGGAGCACTTCTCATACATCGCTCCACTGCGATAACAGATCACATTAGTTACCGCAGATTGTCCATTGATCAGTTATTGGGATGCTACTTTCAATGTCACTCGCTCCCCCACACATTTGTTGTTCAAGTATAGAGGGTGTTTCGATAGACAGCTCTTTAGCCAGGTATCGGTTTGTATATTTTATGTGTTCACATGTATATAGTAATGTTGTATTTACTAATGTCTTTGGGACCCCTATGCTGATATTATGGATTCCCTCCCTGTGTACTATCTAGTTGATAGTGACATATGACGTGCTCTAGTCCCCCTAGTTTGCTTTCACATTATCGAGCACTACTACCCAGATAGGGTACTCAGACAGTTTGGTGGTTTCTAAAGGAATCCCGAACATTTGGTTGACATGAGAGCCCTATATGATCTAGACTTACGAGGGCGTTCTGAGTGAAACTGGGCGATGGAGCATGCTAGGTGGATAGTTGAGTGGGATGGCAGGCGAGATCGCATTGTCGATGTACTAGATATTCCCACTAATACATCTGCAGAGTATTTCAACTAGTACTATGTGATGACCAGGCGATAGATCAGTTGTACTAGGCCATTATTTGGTATATGATAAGTTCACTAACTACATAAACTATATATGGATTAATATTGTGTTTGTTATTCACTGATCTACTTGTTTCCCCTCACTTGTAGGCAGATTTCATATATAGAGTTCCAGACATTTCACCATAGGACACTCCTGCCACTGCACAAGATATCATTCGTGTAGTGCCCAAGCTATAGAAGGTACTGCACAAAAGGTTAGTTTGTGCACTTTCCTCCTATGCAACGTTGTAGATCCTCTAAAACACGCCAATTATATTAAAACTAGGTTGAACATGGTAGGTCTGTTTGTTTGTTGCAGATTATAGATATAATCATATAAACACTTTTTTAATATTTTTAATAAATTATTCATAAAAAATTAAATATAATTGGAAAAAGTTGATAGTTCTTAATTAAAGATCAAATATAGATAAAATAAATATAAATCAGATATATATAAATATCATTTTTAAAAAAATATAGATATAAATGAAAAATATACCCTCAAAATAGACCCATAACATTTTAGAATCAAAGATGTGATAAGCATGTAGGTGCCTATGTCTCAATACAGGTGAGTTAAGACTTAAAACTATTGTAGTTTTATAATTTGTGAAATAAAATCATTTTTCATATTCTCATAGTGGCAAAGTCGAAGTTTACAAATTTATAAATAGCTGACTTTATTTAAAGTATGGATATTCTGAGTGATAAAAAGAGGAATTAAGATTTTCTAAAATAAATTAAATGAGACATAAAATTTATTTAAGGTATTAACATTTGAATTAACTTTAAATTAGATATTTTTATTTTTATTTTATTAATAGCTAATTATTAATATTAGATATAGACACAAGTCGGGTTTAACTGATGATGCGGCTCAAACTACCACCGATGGATTGACCCGTCAGCCCACATTAGCAGTACAAATCATGACTCGCCATATGACCCAATAGATAGCTACGTCATTAATGGTTGACCCCCTATTCGTTGACTCGATGGGTTGGTTCAAGTCGACCCATTAAAAACAAAGCAAATAAAAAATGTATGTTAAACTATTTTAATGGGTATAGTAAAAATTTATCACTATTCACAACATCAAATGAGAGTTGTTAACGACACATGCAATTAATATGGTTAAAATGATGTGTGATTCCATTTATATAGACTTCTAACCAATGATTTTTTATTTTTAATAATGTGAGACTTATTTTATCTTTGAGAGTTGTTTTGTGGTCTTCAGTGTTTTCAAGTCAGTAGAAGTAAATATGCTTGTGTATATAAAAATGTATATTGTGAACGATTCTTCCAACAAATGGGCTAAATGCTATTATTCTTAGACCCAATTTAATTTTAAGTTAAAAATTTATTTGGGTTATTTTTAAACTTACTTTATGAATTTATCTTTATTGTATTTTTTTAGTTCTAATTTTATCTTTTAATAATTAATTGATCTAATTATTTTTAAATTATGTTAATTTAAAAAAGTTATTGGTCAGTTTAATAGGCCATGAATCAATAAGTGGCTTGGAATTTGATCAGCTTTGTCTTAAGGGTGGCTGAGCGGGTTGAGGCTTGTTTGAGCTTGTACCGATGTCTAATTAATACCTTATTTGACTTTAGAAAACGTGTTCTTCTTTTTAACCACTTGAAACTTTTATACTTTAATAAATTTATCCCTAAATATTGGTTTCTCTTTTTCACCGCTTGAACTTTTGATATGTTGAATAAATTTACTCCTTATGTAATGATGAATAATAACAATTGCTTGAACTTTTATACAACTTGACCATCTTTATCAATAAGTTACTTAGGAAGTTACTTAAATATCACACCATTATCTTAAGCAACTCTCCATACTAAGGAGCTCTTCACTTTATCTGTGGGTTACTTCATTAAGGTTTTTTTTTCAATTTTTTTTAAATTTTATGGTCCTAATTATATAAATTATATAAAGTTAACAAAAAAAAAATCAGCTTAAGCAACCCACCAAAGCTAAGTAACATTTTTATTGGTTAAGCAACTCATAAAAGGGTTGCTTAATTTAGGTTTCTGTGCTAAGCAACCGAATAAAGTTGCTCTACAAATAGATTCACTTTTGTCCTCTAGCATTCACCTCAAACCTAAGTTTGCAATTAGAACTTTACATTTATACCTACTGTATTTAAAGAGCTGAAACTCAATCTATAGTTATAACAAATACATGCTAATACCAAACATCAATTACATGTAAAGGGTATGTCTAATCAGACATTTTTTCGAGTCGGGTCTGAATCGAAAGCCAACCTGGCTCGGTCTGGCCGGACCATGGAATTGACCCATGTAAACCTGACCTAGTAGGGCAAGTCCGACCCACCAAGCGGACCTGCAAATACACTAGTCCATATGGATTAACCCTTAAAAATTAAATAAAAAATTTGAAAAATTAATGTAAAGAGGATGGGTTGGACCCATCCCGACCCGCCTCGTCCCCTCCCTAGGCGGTTCGAAGTCCCCCTTTGTAGACTAGCTCCATCAAATCATAGTTTGAGCCTTCCTAGATTTGAAATTCCCTTGATTCAGATACACAAAAGTATATACATGGTACACTCAAGGTTGGCAGCTCAACAACCATGAATCTAACTAGTGACGTTGTCCCAATATCAAGAAACACACGGTTTAGGCTGAAACATCTTAATCTAAATTTTAAATATTTAATAAGGATCGAGATTATTTTTTTAAAGACTATTTAGGGAAAATTGAAGGCATATTTATTGGAAAATTTAAATAGTATCGGATGTGGATGCAAATTATTCCAAGCTAATATGTAGGTCCTTTTTTTAAGTTAATTGTTTTTGAAATTCTTTTTCTTTTCCTTTTTTTTTTTTCCAATTGTTTTCAAATTTCATATATCGGTTTTAAGCAAATTTTGTGAAACAAGACTAGAAGAAATGAAGCCTAGACTTACTTTCGTTAAGGTTTTGTAAACTTAAATTTTATGCTATTGCATCTAACCTCTCCAGAATGGTTTGATCCTCAAAACTACCCCATACTATACTCGGTATACAGCAAACACTCGCTTCACATGTCTATTCGTGGAATATCAACCTTTGTTATTTAGCAAGTTTTGGAAAAAAAGATTTATTAATATCAACACGCGATGCATCCAAATGAATAATGTAGTAATACCAATATAATTATAACAAGTTTAGTGATTATAGTAGAAAAGTTTTTAAAAAGGTTATTCTATGTAAAGTTGGGATAATGTCACAAATGGTACTTAAACTTTAATAAATATGCAATTAGATACCTAAATTTTAAATATGATCAATTAAATACATGAACTTTGAGATTGATTAATTTGATATCTAAAAACTTTAAAATTAATCAATTTAGTATTTAAAAGAACTTGTTAAAGGTACTATTAGCGTGTACGAAAAGTTATTTCATTTACAAAATTTGTCAATTTCAAAGTTTATATATTAAATTAAACAATTTCAAATTTTAAGTACTTAATTGTATATTTTGTTAAAGTTTAGATACCATTTGTGATATTAACCCTATAAAAATTTATTAATTCTCTTACGTTACTCACCAAGACAAGACAAGTGACTTGTTAGATTTAGAACTAGTAAAGCTTTTCTCCAAAGTTTTGAGTTTTGACAAAGCCAAAGGGTTTCCAAATTATCCCTTCTAACCTCTTAGTACTTGCACTCATCGTAGAAGCCGTCTTGTTAAATAAACTATCTCTTAATAGAAAGCATCGTTACTTTTAGGTTTTCTGGTGATATCCCATGATCCAAAGTCGTACTTCAAGACAACAAACCGTAACGTTGGGACTTAGCTTTTCTAACATGTCCTTATTTCTTAGTGTACCCTCTCGTTCATTTATGGATTTAGGTTCAAATCTCCCCGTACTGCTATGATTTCTTCCATCTCAAAGTCAATTTTTCCATCATCATTTCTTTACACTTTCTGAAATTTGTTCCATTTCTTATGCTTGCTCAAATCCATCAGCTATGTACGAATAATATAGCGGTTTGTAAGGCCATATAGAAGGGTCTTTAAAATAGGTAGATTTATAGAACTTTGATAATACATTTTTTAGAGGTAATAAAATTAGGTAACAGTAGGACTGTAAAATGAGTAATTATTAGGATTAATTATAAAAATAAAACATGTGTTTTAGTACATTTATAAATAAGTGAGCTGATTTTATTTTAAGTGATATAAATTTTATTTCTGATAAATTCATTATTGGTGTTTTGTATTTTTATAAAGTAGTGACCTCAGTTTTGTTTTATCACAAATAGATACCTTGTATTTTTTGTATTAATAGTAGAAAAGAGACGTGTAAAGACATGTGATCTATTTTTAAAAAAACAAATCTCAAGTAATTTTTTGCAAAATACAATACACAAATTATATATTTGATAAATATAAAACTCATATCGCTTATTTGAAACAATCCCTCCATGTCTTTCAAATTCAAAACAATGCATGCCATATTGTTACAAGTAGGCCAAAACCATCTAAAAGGTTTTTGTTTTTTTTATAAATCTTTTAAACTTTAACAGTATTTAATTTTGTAAAAATATCTTAGGTGCCACCTACTAATATATATATATATATATATATGTTATATATAAAGTATATATTTTATAAAGTATTGATTTACCTTATCCAATTCAATTGACTGTTGGATTAGGATGCCTTGAATGAAGTATGAAAATAAGTAGATAATTAAATAAATAGCTTTTTTTTTTCCTTTTTAATCTTTTCTAATCTCAGAAGTTAAATATAAAATAGGAGAAAGGAAAAAAGAAAGAGAGAGAAACTTTATGAGAAAGGAGTCGTTATTCTAATTCTACCCTTTGGAAGTTTAAACAAACGCGAGGCCCGTGGGAAGAAAATAAGTTCACCACGTATTAAAAAAATAAATAATAAAAATAAAAATAGTTGCGTAAAACCGCCCCAAATAATTTAATTGGTGTTTGTGTTGGACAAGGAATCAACTTGCATATATTCGACGATTGGCCACTTGGTTATAATAATATAAGCATCTGAATTAAAATATAAATGGAAACAGATCTACTTGAAGATTCTCTTTTAAAACGATAAATCGTTGTCATGGTCGGGGCCGACGCACAGAGCTTTCTCCACAGCTCCGCAAGAGGTGCAAGCATCAAGACAAACCAAGAATTAAAGTCTGTTTGAATGATCAGTTTTTTATCGGTATTTGTATCTGTATTAAAATAATATATACAAATATATTCGATTCATATTTATATTTTATTTATATTTGATCTATTTAATTTTTTTATGAGAACAACTGGTTTGTTTAGCTATATCTATTTCTTAATAGATGATTTATTAGAAAAAAAGTTTTAAAAAAAAATCTGTATTTATGAAAAAAGCTAAATAAATAAACCCTAAAAAAGACTATAGGTCTGTTTGAATCATTTATTTTTTTATCTATATTTATATTTATTTGTCATTGATATCTCTGATTTATATATAATCTATTTAATATTTTTATAAGTAAAATTATTTATTTATCAATTATTAATCATTTATATTAGGCCTGTTTCTTGCCAAACATGGATATATAATTGTTAGGTGTCTTCCTTTTTCTTGTTGTTACTTTTAAAGGTGTTTTGTTGAGTTTTGCATTGTGGTTTATTATATCGTTAATTTTTTAAATTTTTGATGGTCAATTAATATGACCTACATGATGGACTCGAAAGCGTCACCTTGCTGACCTTGCCTAGGGATGCAACTGGACAGGTTCGAAACGAATTTTTTGAAACTCGAACCTGACCCGTGTCTTAATACAGTCCCAGAACCCAAGAAAAACCCAATCGGGTTTTTTTGTCATTCTCAAAACCCGATTCGCTAGGATTTTAAGGAACCTATAACCCGACCCGATCCAAATATTTTTAATTATTTTAAAAGCAAAAAAATATATTTTTTTAAGTTATTAATGATACAAAACTTATATTGAAAGAATGAATTTAGAGATTATCAAATAAAATGATGCAAACACTTCATTTCTACTTACTTTCACATACATAGAATATAAATGGATCTTTGCTTTAATAACTTAATATTTTTAACTTTTTAATATTTTGAATTTATGCCAGGTCGGGTTTTCCCAACGGATTACATAATAAACCTAAAACCCAACTCAATAACTTATCGGGTTTTTTTTTTAGATCCCAAAACTCGTCCCAAAACCCTATAGGGTTTTTAGCAGGTTGGGCGGTCGGATACCCTATAATGACCCGCCCGCTTGCATCCCTAACCTTGCCTACGCTATTTTGAGATGAGCTTGTCTAACCATGCATGACCGTCTCAATTATTTAATTTCATAAATTAATATCTAAATTTTAATAAAAAATATAATTAAATATATAAATTTTTGAATTAATCAATTTAATGCATTAATTTTAAAATTAATCAATTTAATATCTTAAAGAACTTTTTTGTATGCTAATAGTACATCTGATTTTTTTCAGCTATTAAATTGATCAATTTAAAAATTTTTTTGATACCAAATTGATTAATTTCAAAATTAAGGTACTATATTGATCAATTTCAAAACTTAGATACATAATTATATCTTAACATGATATTGTATGTATGTGTTCTAAACAAGTGATGAGAAGAATATATAAATTTTATAAAATTGTTTATATGAAAAAAAATTATCAATATTTATATGCCACTAATCTTCAAATGACTTTTCATATTTTAATTAGTATATCACACTCAACTTATAATTTGTTCCTACTTTGGACTTAAAGACAATTTTAGTATTTTTCATGTTTTACATGTAGATTATTTGAAAAAAAAAATTCATATGTTTTATTTTGATACAAAAGATATCAATCAACTAATAAATAAATTCACAAAAGTAACTAAAAAAAAGAATATTTATTTTATTCATTGATAGAAAATACTCACTCAAACTCTATAGTCAGCTGCAAGAAACCAGAATAATTCCATATAGCCAAGTCGACAATATATAATCATGTTTGGAGAATGTTGTATTTGTTGTGTATTTCTCTTCAGAAGTAGGATAAAGCCATTCCACACCTACCGTTAATGTGCTTTTAAGTATAATGAATTTCCTTTGCTTAATTTTTTACTTTCAAGATTAAATAAAAGAAAAAGAAAAAAGTTTTATTGTACGGTATTGATTTATTTTCAATTCAAAATGTACTTTTGTAATCTTTGATTGGAGTAAATCATAAATAGTACATAAATTTTGACAAAATATTTAATTAGACATCTGAATTTTAAAAATGATCAATGTAATACTTAAACTTTGAAAATGATCGATTTAATACTTAAGCTTTAAAATTGATCAATTTAGTACTTGAAAAACTTCGAAATTGATGAATTTAATATCTAAAAAAGCTTTAAAATTGATCGATTTTGTACTTAAAAGAACTAGATAGATGCATCATTGGCGTGCATAAAAAGTTTTTTTTAAGTGTCAAATCGATCAATTTCAAAGTTTAGATACCAAATTGATCAGTTTAAAATATAGATATCTAATTGCACATTTCGCTAAAATTTATGAACAATTTGTGACATTAGCTTTTTTATTTTTTATATATGTAAAATAAATTAAATATTTATATACACTAAAATGCTCTAAAAAATTATGTTAAATGGAAGCACATTTCAATAAAATTACCACTCTTTGTTTCTTTTAAAATAAAAAATAAGCTTATCTTCAATTTATGCAAAATTGGACATAGAAATTAGAAGGTGTTGAACTGGATTTGATGTGCCAATAATTTCCTTTTATTTCCTTGTTCTAAAGTAACAATATCCATATATTAAAATGATATAAACAATGATTCTTCCTATCTTTCTTCTTGCTTTTTTCTTTTATTTTTTTTTTAACCATTAGGTTGCTTACTCTCTATCTCTTTAAGGGAACTTTTTGAATGGGGAGTTGTATAAAGAGTGAATTTGTATCATGTGGTGGTCATTAAGTGGACATGAGAAATGTGTAAATCAAACAGAAAAGGGTGTGTGTAATATATTTCTCCTTACCTCTTGTGTTTGTAGAGTTAATGTTACGAATGGTATTTAAATTTTGACAAAATATGCTATTAGATACTGTTGATGCGGGTTCTTACTGGTAGCGGTCACATACGTGTCACGTGGATCTTGCGTCTAGCACGTGACTTCAGAGTGCTGCTGAGGAAATGACACTTGATGACGGGATGGCTTGTAGAAAATAACAAGGGAGGAGGAACAAGCAGTGTCAGTGTCTCAAATGCACAAATGACAGATAAGGGAGCTTGAGTAGACCTCGCGTATCAACCTTATAGTTCTTGAGTAGTTGGAGTAGAAATCACTTGAGTTGCCTTGTTGGATCTTTCTGAATAGAAGCTCCTTTACAGACTGTTGTTTGTCTTCCCTCTCCAAAAGTTACAAATGAGGAGGAATGACTGAGTATTTATAGGCACTTGGCATGGATAACAACCATCAGATTATCTCAGTAATTGAAGGATGAGATGAAGTAAGCTCAATTCATGTTTATCCTGAATGAGCTCCTCATGGGCTAAAGTTAACAGTCATCTTCTGTGTGTGCATGAGTCTATCTGAGAAATGTTGGATGCGGCGGACCGTTCCAACGATCCCTGTTCCAAGCCTACCAAGCCAAATCTCTTCAAGCTATCCCAATAATTGAACTGGACTCATTAGGCCCCGTCACTCAACCCATGGTCAGGCCTAAATAAATAAATAATGTTATTTATATTTTTAAGCCCATTTACAAATACTTAAATTTTGAAATCGATCAATTTAGTACCTAAACTTTAAAATTGATTGATAACTTTGAAATTGATTGATTTTGTACCTAAAATTTTTTTTCTTGCACGTTAGCAATACCTTCGTTAAGTTCTTTCAAATACTATATTGATCAATGGAAGCTTCTACGGTCTCATCGACAAGATCATTCAGTCAATCATCTAATAGTTAAAATAAATATAGTATTTGAAATATTTGATATTTTCGTGGTTCGATTATGATTGTGTATGATTTGAGCCATTAGATAGTGACATTATCCTTTTAAGTTAGACTTCTATAGCAAGGGTCGAACTTTTAAACAATGACTTAAAGCTCAATTTGCCCTTAGATGTTTGAGGCCCAAGCAGAGTAGCTCTCATTTTTACTAATTGACAATGAGATTTTTAATGGTGTTTTCATGGTTGAAGCTTCATGTTTAAGATTGGCCTATATAAACCTTTTCATTAGAAAATGATATAGGATATCACGAGAGGTGGCACCACATTAAAGGTTACCTTTCATCAACATTCCTCCCTATAAGATATGCTCCCCAACATCCTCTAAGGGCTAAAGGGATGTACCCTAATAAGCATTGGTCCACCTTCTCTAGTAAGTACCCCCATGGCATATAAGGTAAAGGGAAAAGCATCAATTTCCTCGTGATACCGTCACACTTACCTATTAAACCCTTGGTTTGGGTATTTGTGATGACTATACTCTCTCATATTCTCTTTTTGCTGTTGTCATATTCTCATTTAAAGATTTCTAGGGACATGTTTTGGACTCGAATCCAACTTATCTTGTCGATTCTAAGCTATAGTTAAACCGCTTAGGTTTATAGGTCCAAACTAATACAATTGACCTAAAGTATAGATTAGATAGTGCTACCTAATTCGGGATAAAATTTGAAAAATATAAATGATAATAATTTTTAAAGAAATATAAGCAAATTAAAATCGAAACAAATTAAAAATTAAAAAAAAGTAAATAACATTTGATATTTTGACTATTTTTTATGTGAATAATAACTTATTATCCATTCACAATGTGCATTGTTGATAATAATACAATAAATAATATGCATTTGAATGAAATTTGTAGTGGCTTAAAGTTCCTGTTAAAAAAAAAGGAAATTTGTAGTTGGCTTAAAGTTCTTATTAAAAAAAAACACAATCTTATTTCTTAACATGTGGACCTACTCGTTTTCTTTTGTGAGAAAAGCTTTAGAGTGTATTTTAGTTCTATATTACTAATAGTATAACTAAAATGGGATGTGATTGTATATAAATAAATGCACATCCTTCACACTTGTTCATGTAAATGAGTTAAAGATAATAATATTCTTATACCTAATATTCATTTTTTGTTTTAAAATTTATATACTTTGAATTTTGTTAAAAATTCAAAGAAAAAAAAATGATGGGCTTGTTTAGACCTAGACCCAAACCTACCTTGTAAATTGATGAGTTTACAATTCATGAACCAGCCCACTACTTCATAGGGCGGTTTAGTTCTTTATTTTCTAACCAGGACTTGTCAGGTTAGGTTTAGGTCTTAACCTAACCTGATCCATGGAGACTTCTATTCTTATTAGTCTTTGAATTATTTATTAATTTGAGTATCAATGTGCTTGTGTCGTACCCACCCTTGATGTTTGTTAGCTCTTTTTTTTTTTTACCCCCTCTCCCTTTAGCTCTCTACCTCTTTGCTTAGGGATGCAACTGATATGGGCTTAGGACGAATCATATAAAACCTAAATCTGCTTTGGCTTGTAATAGGGTTACCCAAGCCTGACCTATAACCCTACAAATTTTTTTTTAATACTCAAACCCGCCCTTATAGGGTTTTGGTATTTACTCATCTTCCTGCCCTAATAGGTTATTATATAATATTTTTCTCTTAACCTTAGTTTTTTTCCCCCTTAAATTTGATTTATTGTTGTAAAATTTGAAAATTATGATATTTTTCGTATTTTATTTTTTCTAATCATTAATAAATACTTTATAGCGTGCGAGGTAGTAGTTTACAAATATTGTTGAAGAAATTGTAATCTACTAATCTTTAAAGAAAAATAACAGCAATGGCTAAAAAGAGGAGAGAAATTGATGCTTAAAGATGTTTATGAGTGTTCTTTATAAGGATACTTTCATTTTCCATCTCAAATCCACTTAAGTACATAATTTAAACCTGGGTAAATTACACATACCTCCCCTATAAACCTTTAAAATTACATGGAACCTCAATTTTCTCAAAAATGGGTTGATTAATTACATGCAATTCCATCATATGCATATAATAAATTACCTAAAAATAAATGTGATGTCATTTTTTTTTCTTATGCGGTAATATAACCCATTTTTCTTTCAAAAAAAAAAAAACCTAGCTATATATATCCACAAAATAAAACATCATTTAAATATTTATGATTCTTTAAAAATAATATTTTTATAATATGTCTTTTTTAATAATATTTTTATACTTATTCTTATTAATAATAACAACTCTCTCTCTCTCTCAGCTACCCCCCAAATAAAAAAAGCCTCTCACTAATACCTAGCAATTAGGGGGGCTTCTCTCTCTATCTCTCTCTCTCTCTCTCTCTCTAGGATAAAATAAACCTTTTGATTAATCCCTAGCATTTGAGAGGCCATCACATGGCCACTCGCCCGCCCCTCCTCTCTAATCTTTTATCTCCTTTTTACTACCTTAAAATAATAAGTTCACTTTTGTTGATTCAATATCCACAAATGCTGATCTTTTCGATAAATAGAAAAATTTCGTATCTATTTTTTACAACCGTTTCCAGTATCACCATTTCATCACAATCCATTGTCGTACATTTACTTCAATAGATCTAATGAATATAAAGAGATTGTAACAATACGGGTTTCAAGTTATTAATAGCTTCTTGAATAAATAATTTATTTTTAATTTCAATTTTTAATGTATTTATCTTTTTTCTTTCCTTTTTATTATTATCCTTTATGCGGGATTATATCATCCGTATCATGGATTTTTTCTACTCGCCAATAGGATAGGTCTTTCTCGTACGAATATATTACCTCCTAAGTGGATAGTTTAATGTTTGAAGGGATGTGTCGGTTTATCCAATTGGGTTTTGATACCCCTAATGTCACGCCCCGAAGGGTACCCTAAACGTGACAGTCCGCCGTACACAATATTAAAGCCTAAGAATGACCACCTCAGTCACGCGAAGGCTTCCATACTATGTACAAGGCGTCTAACACATGGAGGAGACTCATCGGAGTAATACATTTTACGTTAATATAGCTTGAGTAACAATGTAAAGGAAATACAAATTTACTATACTTCAGATACAAATCACTATACTTCATAATACAAATCATTAAACTTCAATTACACTTCATCAAAAGATTCTACTATGCAAAACTATTATAAGGCAAATAATAAAACTAGCTGGTAACTTCAAACATTCGTGTTCTTTGCCGAAATCCTGGAGTCATTCCCGGCTCTAACTAATTCGGTCCCCACTTTGCATTCTTGAAATAACCTGCTCATTTAAACAACTATTGGGGTATAAGCTACACTAGCTTAGTGAGAATTCTCTTAGTTCCGTACCATAACAAACAAGTTAAAATCAGTCATATGCTATGCATGAACAAACACGTGAGCAAGCAATTATGCATGGGTATCCGGAACCCACACACAGAACGGATTTACGCCCTCCGTATCTTGGGTTAGGGATGGTGTTGAAGTCTACACGACTACTGCTAGTCCCCAAGCCCTTGGCTCATAGCACTCACCTCGGCAAGGCTCACACATGGAATGGATCCCCGATGCGCCTTAGTTTCCTATGAATGAGCTCTGATCCCGGGTCTCATTATCCAAACGAGTCCTCGGACCATATCGATCGACCTGCGTAGGAGTAGCACGCTACCAAATGCAATATGTCCGATGCGATGCGTGATCAATTTACTTTTTGCTTAGGTCAAAATATTTATACATTCTTTAGAGTGACCAGCCAATATCATACACATAACAGAAATAATATGAACGGTGCAGTTATCCAATCAAATCGTGGTTTCGATATGCTTTAGTATTCTTTGGCATACATTCATCATAGTCTCAACATATATCCCATTCCCATTCATATCGATTTTTATCTTATTCCTATAATTCTAATGCAACTAACTACAATCACAATCAAGGTAACAAAACAAGGAGAAAACTCACTCGGCCATTGGATCTCCGGTCTTCTAGTAATAATAATTCAGTGGCAGGGAATCGTCGATCTCGGGATCTCCTAAAAAGGAAGAAATACTCTAATAAGTATTTCATCACTTAACTAATCCAAACTATCCCATTCAAACTATCAAATTCGCAATTCGCGTCCTAAACGGAAATTCCAACTTAAAACGGCCATAACTTGGTCATTTTAACTCGAAATCTCGCAAATTATATATCGATTTCTAATATTATTTTCAAGTTTTGAAAACTTTCAAGCTTCGAAAGGTCGGATCAGATTAGGGCAGCAACAATTTCGATTTCCGAAAATAGCTTTGTAAATGTTTGTAGTGTTCCTACTATATAAATTAGTTATACATGCAATATGAGTGATTTCCTAACATGAATGACATGAATTTAGTTTCATGTATGCATGATCTTGATGATTTTTGGTAAAAGAAAATTTGGAACTCCTTATTTTGCAAGACTTCAACTATAACTACTTTTTGAAAAATCTAGTTTTCTAACTTTGATTATTTCCATTTGTTTTGGATTTATTACTTAAGAAAATATAATTATTTTTTTTAAAATTGAGTCTTCTTTATTATTATTACTTATGACCTTCATTTCTACATAAAAATTTCCATTTTACACTTTGTAAATATGTTTTCCAATATGATTTACTCAAAAATCCGAATTTGGTAAAAATTGGTTTTTGAGTGATTCCTTCGGGAAAAACTTGTTTAAAGCATTAAAATTTAAGGCTTTACTATATCAATTACCTAAGGACTTCATTTAACACATAAAACTTGCAATTTGAGTTCAAATACTAAGTGATTACATATGCATCATCTCAAATTACGAATTTGACAATTTGATCACTAACTCAAATTTTTCCGTTTTAATCCCATTACTTGTTTTACACCTTACTCATGCCTAAACTCATTTTAACTTGTAAAAATCATTGCTTAATGATATCTATTACCTATATACTTCATTTTTCACATAAAACATGAGTTTTGGAGTTGATACATGGGTTCTAAACATTGGTCTTGGTTGGGATCCGAATTTACAAAATTCATTTTTGGTTATATCTTTTGATAAAATCTATGTAAGCTCATGAAAATCCATTCCTCACATATCCTATCCTAAGAGCCTTTCATTTCTTAAATAAAAACTTCATTTTTGAGTTGTAAAACATGTTTTTAAAATAGGCATTGGCCAAAATCCAAAAATAGAATTTTTATTTTGAAAATAACTTTTAGAAATCACTTTTGATTCTTGTAAAAAGAAGTCTTGATGATATACATATATTAAGCTTTCATTTTCTTAAGTAAAAATTACATTTTGACACTTGGAAAGTGGTTTTTAAATATTGGTCTTGCCAAAATACGAATTTCACAAATTTTGTTCAAGTTCAAATCTAAGATCTATACATAATATGAACATACACCTAGATGAAACCCATGAAAACAAACTTTAAACTCATAGATCTAAACTTTGCTCATCAAATTTACTCATTTATGTTATCTATACCCTAAGCCCTTCATTTTAAATGAAAAATACACATTTTGAAGTTGAAAAACCACTTTTCTAAATATGGTTCTATTTTCATCCGAATTTGCAAAATTGATTTTTGTTGAAAATAAAATATATCTTGAGTTTCCTACAACTTTCCTACCATCATCATGCTATCATAAGTTGTTCATGAACATAAACAAAGATCTAATGCATCTATGAACTCAAAACTTTAGATCTAGTTTTCTAAACTAGTTTTACATGCATGAATCACTAAGATAGACATGTGGATGCTAGATCTATACATAAATCATAAGGAATAACAAAAATAACAACTTAAATAACAAGATCTATAGCATAAACAAAAATCAAAGCTATAAAAAGTTAGATTTACAATATATATCAACTTTAAACAAGAAAATAATTGAAATACAAGATAATAAAAGTAGAGAAAAGGAGAGTTTCATTTTTGGCATCATCATCCTAAGCTTTTAAGCTTATGGAAGGTCATTTGATGCATGAAACCTTCATTACACTTTACCTATATCACCTATGGAGGCTTTGAGATGAAGATTTGCTTAAAAATCTTCAAGAAATATGGGTGGAGGCTCAAGAATGAATTGGGGGCAGCTTGTTTTGTTGAAGAAATAAGAATAACAAGAAGAAAGAAAGAGAGGAAAATGAGAGAGAAAAGGTTAAAGAATGAAAAAGAAAAATGAGTAAATGAAAGAGAGAGAGAAAATGAGTGTATTAAATGAAAAAAAATAAAACAAGGCAGCCAAGAAGTGTGTGTGCTGCACGTGAAAATGGGGGAGGAAAGAGAGGGGAAATTGTTGAAATTTGACTTGAATTTGAATTGTGTAATAAATGTGTAATGTAACTTTCTTAAGAAGGAGTAGAAAATAATTAATTTAGTCAAAATATGAGTGGATGAAGGACAATGGCAGCCATAAATAGGGTCAAAAATCTGCCATCAATTGTGGGATAATGTGTAGAAAGATTGAAGTGAAAATGAAGTGATATGTGTAAGGTGTACTTGAAGGTATGGGTTGTAAAAGTACTTTATTAATAAAATAAATTAAAATAAAATAAAATTAGAAAATTTATTCCAAATATTTGTAGCAGATTTTTCATATTTAAATTTAAATAATTATTTGAATTATTTTAGTAATTTAACAAATATGTTACCGGTATGATCAAAATACGCGAATATGGACTATAATTGATATTTTTATAACCCGAAAAATTATAAAAAATATTTTATGAAAATAAAAACATTTTTAAAATATTTTTCAATTATTAAATTAATTTATTTTATTTTTAGTATCGGGTTTTAAACAGAATCTGATCCCGTAAAGGCCTGAAACGAACTAAATTTTAGAAAAACAAAATTTTCTATAACATATAAAATATTTATCTAAAAATATAGGGAAAAGGAAAAAATATTATTAAAATAAAAAAAATTACGAAAATACCACTGGGACGAAGTTAATCCCAGAAATAGGCAACACGGCAAGAGACGAGGTCGTTAGTGCCTGACCTCGTCTCTTCAAGAGACGAGGCCAAGGAAAGATACGGCCTCGTCTCTTGAAAGACGAGGTTGCTCCGCGTGTGACCTCGTCTCTTCAAGAGACGAGGTCTGCGCGCTTAACACCAGCAGCCGCCTTCTTTCCCCATTTCCCCCAATTTCAAAATCACGAACCCTAAATCCCATTCTCCAATCGCCCGATGGTGATTCTCCACGGCTTCTTAGGTTTTTTTGTGATTGGGCAATCTCAGAGCCCCCAGACGGTGTCTACATTGCAATTTGTGGGTTGGAGGAGCGATACGCGAGATAAATCATCGAAATCCGCCGGCGAAATTTGAGGTAGATTTTCGTGATTTTTGATTTTTTTTGTTAATGAATGTTGCTACATTGTTCAATGGTGATAGTATGTGCTGTTAGAATCATTTAATTGTGCAATTAGAGTGGAAGGATTTTATCCGGTTGTTGTATGTTATATAGATAGATACATACGTATACATATATGAAATTATTGGGAAAAAAAATAATATTGTGATTAGTTGTTGGATAATTATTTTAGGAAGTGCAGTTGGGAAAATAATTTAAAATAACTTGTAATGTCGTCAACGGGTATTGTTGAGCGATTCCAATACGGTAGAAAATTTTCTAATTATATGGATACATATATATATATGTAAATTGGGGAAAAAAATTAATATAGTTATTGGTTGTTGGAAAATTATTTTAGGAAATGTAGTTGGGAAAGAAATAAAAAATAACTTGTTATGTCGTGAAGGGGTGTATTCGGTACTGTAGTGTTGGTTTATCATGGAAATTTGCGGTGAAAAAAGATAATGTTTGTAGGAAATCAGAGTTTCTTAGGAAAAAAAATAGAACTTTGGAAATGTTGCATTTGGAATTTGATTAAATATTATGAGGAATGAAACTCATAAGTGTGATTTTGCGAATTTGATGCATTGAAGCTAATTTTGATGAGATGGCAGGATTGTTGAGGAAATGGATAAGGCAAAGTTCATACTGTATGCTCATGGTAATATTGTACAAGAGGATGATGGTTTTTGTTATGATAAGCGGCCGGTTGCTATGGTCAGTATCAGTAGGAATTCAACATATGAGCAGATAGTGGAGATTATTTGCAATAGATTAAAGGTAAATAGGTGTACACATCGGGTGGAGCTATATCATAGGGTAGCTATTGGAGATAGGACGCTACGTTATGATATTATTCCAGTGACCGATGATGATGCGGCGCATGAGATGTTGGTGTACACAGAGGGATCAGTGGCTGTTTATGTGCAGATATTTGAAAATGAATTGTCACAGGTACCCGCAGGGGATAGGGGCATTGATAGAAATATTGGAAGCCAGGGGCTGGTAGACTCAAACTCAACCCCAGCTCAGACAATAGGCAGTGCACAACTGGAAATAGGTAACTTTGAATTTTGTGGCGGTACTTCGATAGGTGGTGATGATATGGAGGCTGTGCAAGACTCATCAGTAAGTGAATCCAGTGACGACTATGATGATGATGAAAACGATAATGTGGAAGTTTTTCCACAACAATATGCTTTGCCTGATGTGCAAAGAAGGGAAATAGCTGGGACCGTTTCATTGCTCCTACTGATGTTGATGCAATAGGGAGCTCAGTGCAGTTCCGTTTTTCAATGCTGAAGTTGGTAGTACGCAGCATACGATGATGAGCAGGAAATGAGTGCTGGGAATTGGAGCTTCAGTGATGAATTTAAGGTTGGGATGCGGTTTGAAACCAAAGATCATCTCATCCGGGCTGTTAAAATGTGGCACGTAAAGAACCACTATAACTTCAAGGTGGTGGATTCGGATCCAAGGTCATGGGCAGTGAAATGTACCGATATCCACAACAGAGGTTGTAAGTGGAGACTGAGAGGCAGTTATAAGAAACACGGTGGCTGGTTTCATATCACTAAATTTGATGGGCCTCATACCTGCTTGGATGAAATCACTGGACAGGATCACTCTCAGTTGGACTCCACCAGCTTGTCTAGGGCCATAATATTGGAGATCCGCAATTCTCCAGATGTGAGGGCGAAGGATCTCCAAACGAATATATTAAAGGAGTTCGGATATAATGTTCACATAAAGAGAATTCGTGAGGCAAAGAGAAAGGCAATTGAGCAGGTGTACGGTAGTTGGGAGTCGTCTTACGTAGAGCTCCCGCATCTACTCAATGCAATTACTGAGGCAAATCCAGGAACGAAGGTCGATTGGCAAACTCAAGATTCAAATACGGCCGTGTGTTCTTGGATAAGCTTTTTTGGGCATTCGGTCCTTGTATCGAGGCGTTCCAGTATTGCAGGTATGTATTGTAATATGCTTTAGTTTTGTTACACCTGATTGATATTCACTGACTATGTTATATACTTTTAATCATTGCAGACCTGTGATCACAGTTGATGGTACCTTCCTGTATGGCAAGTACAAGCACAAATTGCTTATTGCAGTGGCAGTAGATGGGCAAATCATATAGTCCCATTGGCCTACGGGCGGTGGATGAGGAGAAGGCGGAAACCTGGGGTTGGTTCCTTGCAAAAGTGTTGGAACACGTCATCAAAGACCGATCCAACATTTGCTTGATATCGGACCGCCATGCGGGTATCAAGAGTGCGGTGGAAGGTGACAATGCGGTGTGGCCTACAGGGTGGCCTTGGCGCTGGTGTATCCGGCATGTTGCAAGCAATTTCAATTCGAAGGCCAAAAGCAAGGAATGTAAGGAAATAATAAAAAGAGCTGCCTATCAAGCGCAGAGTCGAAAATTTCATGGATACTTCAATGCAGCACTTCAAAGCAATCCTTGGACGGGACGATATTTTCGTGAGCTACCTCCATGCATGTGGACCTTATCTTACGATGAAGGTGTCAGATTTGGCCTAGGTACAACAAACATGGCTGAGAGTTACAATTCGGTTATAAAAGATGCCCGGTGCTTACCAGTATCGGCATTGGTAAAAAAAACCTTCTACAATTGTAACTCTATATTTAATAAGCACAGGCGTGAAGCCAGCGATGCCATGAGTATAGGTAAGTTGCTCACAGATTATGCTGCACATAAGTTTGAGCGATGGAATAGCATTTCCAGCTCGCATAGAGTGACATGTTTCGACTATCAAGAACGCATATATGAGGTTATAACTGCACCACGTCCTACAATGTATGGTCAGAAGGGGGATCATATTCAAAAGGTAGAGTTAAGAGCATGTAGATGTACGTGTAACAAGTGGCAGACATACAGAATTCCATGCTCACATGCAATGGCGGTAATGGGTACAATGCACATGGATTGTCTTGCCTACGTCGGACAGTGGTACAGGTGGGACCACCAGCTAAAAGTGTATGGTCGCTCCTTCATTCCTGCAGCTGATAAGGCAAATTGGATTCGTTTGGACTTACCGAAGTGGCACCCTATACCGGGACTTATTAGGAAAAGGGGACGGCCTAGGGAGAAACGATTCCAGAATGAGATGGATATTCGAGAGGGCCCTCGAGGTTACGCATGCGATTGTTGTGGGCAGCAAGGCCACAACAGAAGGAGTTGTCCAAACGGGGGATCGATGGGTAGTGTACCAAGGGGCGGTCGAGTCGTAGTGGTAATTCTTTATTTCCATATGTTCTAACACTGTATTATTGAGTCATGACTGACGTTATGTTTGTTGTGCTTGTTTATAATCCATATTTGTTGTCAATAACAATATCTCCTTATCGTTTCTTCGCAGATGGATCCCGGACCGATCGATAGTTCATTACTGACGCAGCAGCCTGTACATAGGTCCACTCTAGCTGGGATGGGCAGGTCAGTTCATTTATCTATTTTATTGATTCCAGTTTTGTTTGATGCGGTGTTTATGATTTTTAATAAATATGTTCACTTTGTTGTAGGAGCATGAGGTACTACATTGTCGGCGCAGAGAGGCCAGGCTCAGGCGACCTGCTGGTATACCTACAGACGTGGACGAGCGCATGGTGCCATTCCTGTCCAGGCAGGGTTCATAGGGGCGGCTCAGATGCCTTTCATTCAGCTGGATTGGCATCTGATTACTGCTTTGGTCGAGCGATGGCGCCCAGAGACGCACACGTTCCACATGACCACGGGAGAGTGGACTGTGACACTACAGGACGTTGCTATCCTGACGGGCCTCCCTGTGGATGGATTGGCCGTTACTGGCACGGCTCGCATGGATTGGCCAGATTTGTGCGAGGAGCTATTAGGAGTTCGGCCAGTCCCCGGCGTCGACATGGATGGAGGTCGGCTGAAGATGTCGTGGTTGGATAGCCACTTCACCGACCTACCTGAGTTTGCTGATGACGTGATGATCCGACGTCATGCTAGGGCATACATTCTGTTGCTGCTTGGGGGATTTATTGTCGCAGACAAATCCTCCAACTACGTCATCTTATGTACCTCCAGCTGCTCCGAGATTTCGAGCGAGCAGGGCAGCACGCATGGGGAGCAGCCTGTTTGGCTTGGCTGTACAGGCAGCTATGCCTGGCTTCCGACGTCGACACGGGGGACATGGCAGGACCACTAGTTGTCCTGCAGATATGGGCATGGGAGCACTTCCCCCACATTGCCCCGGTACGGCGACTGCTCACCTCTGTTACCGCAGGCCGCCCACTCATCAGTCATTGGGGTGCGACTTTCGACGTCACCCGTGTGTCGACCCACCTATTGATTGAGTACCGCGCCTCCTTTGATCGACAGATGCCACATCAGGTATGCGATAGATCAATTTTGATTTCCATTGCCATCTACTCTTAAATTGCTATTGTACGGTCATTTTCTTATGCAGTACATCACTTTTGCTACTTCATCAGGTGGTGTGGGACCCATACAGCTCCATCCTGCCCGCCCTGCCACCGTACTGCCTGGTAGGCAACGACGTATGGCGTGCCCGGGTGCCATTGGTATGCTTCTACCTTGTCGAGCACTATATCCGGACAGAGTGCTAGACAGTTTAGTGGCTTCCAGGGAGATACCAGCCCCTCTGCTGTATGAGACCCCTCCATGAGATTGACATGAGGGGACGTTCCGAGTGGAACTGGCAGTCCGAGCACGCCAGATGGATTGCTGAGTGGGATGCTCGGCGTGATTGCATTGTACAGATGCCAGATTTCCCGGCTAGGACATCTAACGATTACTTCCACTGGTATCATGCCATCACCCGACGCTGGATCGATCGCACGGGAGCTATCATGCGATACATGGTACGGTCGCTGTCTCTGTAAGCTTTATATATACTTGTACTGACTTATAAGCTATTCACCAATATAAATATTTGCTATTACTCGCATGCTGATTTCATTTCTAGCGTCCCTGACATGCCCCCAGAGCTCACTGCATCCACTGCACGAGATGTCTGTCGTGTAGTGGATGAGTTTATGGGGTTGAACTTCAATGATCCAGTACCACCAGCTCCACCAGCAGCAGCAGCACAGGGTGACTCACAGCCTCATACCCTACAGAGACGACATCCTCCTAGAGGAGGCGTGGGTGGGGATGGGGACGGGGTCTGGGGCGAGCTCGGGCTCCAGGTATACAGATCAGAGATGAGCCTGAGTCGTCCGACCTACCTCCATTCGATGAGTCTGGTCCTTCCTAGGTCATTCATGACTGGGCTGGCCCGTCTTCCACTTCTTACGATATGCTGGACACCCTCATGCCAGACCCGTCATCCAGTGACTTCCACACTCCCCGGGCTCCACAGAAGAGGCGACCATCGCCATCTCATGATATGGGGGAGGGCCTTACACAGGTCGAGCCAGACCCTGTCCCATTCCACCAGTATAGTGCTGCTACGGGAGAGGAGCCCGCTCCAGTTACAGAGACTCGCTCGTATTCACCGCATCCTCATCATCAGCGTACCCCATTCCCGAGGACATACGTGAGGCGGGGTAGAGGCCGAGGACGAGGGAGCAGGGCCACACATCAGCAGCAGGAGTAGTGGACGACAGATAGATTTTCTTTTTATTTTCATTTTGTATGTAGCTTCTTATTTCATTGTATTATTTTTGTATGTATAGATCGTACTCATTTTCTTCTATTCATTCTATTAGAACAATCACTCTACATTTCATTCTATTTCATTTCCTACTATGTATTATGACTCTACGAATACTCATATTTTCATTGCACTGTTTATGATTGGGATTGGGAATGTGAGTTTCGATTGGGCTTCGAAACACTGTAGTTTGTTAGTTTTTTTGGCCATGTTGGAGGACGGTTAATGGCTTTTATCGCTGTTTATATTTGTATTTGACAGGTTTTTACAGGTTTTTGATGTAAATTTTTGCTTTTTCACAAAATATAATAGGATAAGGAGGATTTTGGCCTGGCCTCGTCTTTTGAAGAGACGAGGTCTCTCATTGGCCTGGCCTCGTCTCTTGAAGAGACGAGGCCGTATCTTGGCCTGACCTCGTCTCTTCAAGAGACGAGGCCGTATCTTTCCTTGGCCTCGTCTCTTGAAGAGACTAGGTCAGGCACTAACGACCTCGTCTCTTCAAGAGACGAGGCCGTGTTGCCTATTTCTGGGATTAACTTCGTCCCAGTAGTATTTTCGTATTTTTTTTTATTTTAATAATATTTTTTTCCTTTTCCCAAAAATATAAGACTTTATAAGAATAATAAAATTTTATAATGAAATAAAAATGAATAGTGCAAAAGACTAATCAATTACCGGTAAAAATGGAAATACGATAAAAAGGTTATAACTGTAACTTTTATAACCCGAAAAATTATATAACTGATATATTTAGAAATCTTATGAAATTACGAGTCTAACGGTACTATTGATATTTTTTTGATATCTCGAGCCCCAGGACACGCTTTTCGAAGTCTGTATCCGAACGGGTTCGAAATAGGTCAAAAATTTACCAATCTGATATTTTTAAACATACTTATATTACTATGAGCTAATCTATATATTTAAACTACATCTCAGCCTCTAGGGTTAGGGGCGCTAGATTGCCGGACTTACACTATTGTACTCCGGTTATGGTTTCCGCGTGATTTTCCGATTTAGACCTTTGCCAATTTGGAAACTGATATTTATGTTTATACAATATATTTAATTTGAGAAATTTATTTTAAATTTTATTTTTGTAAGTATTCAATATCTCTTAATTTTTTCGGAATTCTTGAATTGAGTTATGTTTTTGAAAGTCAATAGTTATTTGCTTTTTAATAATTTATTTTTGAGCTTTATATTACCCGTTTTTATAAGTCGGAGTTAAATATGGAATTTTTCGTACGTCGTGGTTTTGAATTTGAAGACCACTGAGTTCTTATTTTATTGTTTAAAGATTTTCATTTTCTCAAGATTAAGAAGTTTCTGAATTCGTTTGTGAATTAGGACTTATCGAAATTCGGTTTTAATTTGGAGTGACTTTTAGGGTTTATTTTCGAAGTTCATGTTGAAATTATTTACTGAAATTTTCCAGAGCTTACACCTAAACCTTGGTTTACTGATCATTCGTTTTATGGATCATTTTGTATTGGTGAGTTCAATTGATGTAATTTTTTCAGATTGAATGAAATCCATCTTACTAGCCAAAAAAATTAAAGTAACTATCTTTGTCATGCCTCAAAAATGGGGTCGAGTAGGATAGCCCTAAAGTTATCATACCATGTGTGCACCCTTAATATGAGAACCGTCTTATAAGTCAGAGTGTATAAGACTTTACCTATTTATTAATATCTATTATTTAAAAGAAATGTTTACATATAATACTATTACTAGAATTCAACTATGGAATCCGATTTTTCACATCTCACCAAGATTGCAGAAAATCGATATCTTCTACCAAATAGTGAAAATGGGGTTTCAATTTTACAAAATATAAAATCACTGCTATTTGTGTAAATTATTTAAATATGTAATCTAAGTTTATGATAACCTATCTCTAACTTAAATAATGTCTATTGGAGAGGTACTCTTCATACATTTCTAGCCCAATCCCTGTTAGTATTACTCCTGCATAAAAACTTTTGGAGAGTAAGCGAGCCACAGGTTCAATGAGAGAACCTGAGGAGACTACATATCAAGCAATAACAAACAAATTTAATTAACAAGCGTATTCTATGCAACAATCAATCATATGTACAAGTACAAGTTTGGAGATTCGGAATCCAAACAGGATATAGATTTACTCCCTCTTATTAGGGTTGGAAGGAAGCCATGAAAAGTGATACACCGTGCCCAAGAGAATCAGGGAACCAAGGAAGAACGAGTATCATAAACTCTCACAAATTAATTTAAAACATTTTACTCTTGTCCTTGAAATAAATAAACACCATTAAGTATTAGTCATTTCATGTCAATATCATCAGCGATGTTCCTTCGATACCAAGTAGTTATCGTGGAATAGAACAGAACGAAGGTGCTCCTAAAAGAACTAGGAAACTTACATATAGAAAAACCAGGCGCATCACTAGAGAACCGAAATGCTAATACGAGTGGGGTCATCACTCCTTTTTAATGCAGTATATGCAATTGATGCAATGCATGTCCATTATTATTTATGGTACCAATAATTTTTAGTCAAGTTTAAAGTGATCATATAATTCATAGACAAATATCAATATGCTTCATACAATATTTATTATACAATAGAATTATTACTTATATTATGATAATTTGGTATTCAAGCAGACACCAATCATCATGCATTATACCAAATCCCACATACATATGAGTTTAATGTATTATTACAAATGCAGCCATTCTACAAGCAAAAAGTAATGCGATAAGGTCAAAGTTACTCACCTGTTGTCATCGTTAAATTGTCGTAATAGGCAATTGGAAGTCCAAGAACTGTTTTACTTTTCTATGAAATAAGATCACAGATATCTATTACTATATATTGTTACATGTATATGTAATAGGGTTTATAGTATTCTTTCAGGTTCTAATTATTAGTTCTAATATATTTTCAGTTATTTAGTTAGGATCTTTTAACTTTTTATAAATTATATTAATCTAATAAAGTTGTAAAATTTATATAAGAAAAATCTTCCTAAATTTATAAAATATTTTGAGTTGAAATTAATAATTATGTTATTAAGCTTTTTTCTATTATATGGTCTTTTTAGTATATTTACCTTAAGGTAATTTATGTTTCCTATTTATTGTTTATTTTCATTTTGCTTTTCTTTATTTTAATTGACATATATATTTTATTTATGGTGTTTTATTTATTCTAAATTTACTTAAGTTCCTCTTTCATTAGTATCCATATTGATAGTGGATTTTATTATTTTATTTGTTTGTCAACCTTATCTATCTCATATTAATTGAAATTTCTATTTATATCTTTACATTTAATATTTAGTTCTTTAATTATTTTTCTAACATATTCGTGGTTTCCTAAAGTTTAAAGGTATATCAATTATCTATTAAAATTAAATTTTGTTTTTATTGTTTAATTATATAGTTTGTATTTAATAAATCAAGATTTTATTATTATCATCGTTTATTATTTTACATTGTTCTCTAGTTTGATTACTTTATGATAGCAAATATTTATTTTCTAACATTTAGTTTCATCGTGTTTCTATTGATCTCATTTTTTATTATTTATTGGTTATTCATGGGTATTATTTATAAATTTTAACTTATTATAATAATTATTGAACAATTATCACAATCTAATTGTCTATTAAAATATCTCTTAGTTGTAAATGGTTATTAAAATAGCACTTGACAAATATTTAAGTTTGTTAGTTTTAAAATTATTTATATTTATTTATTTATAATATTTTTACCTTCTACTATTATTATCATCATCATCATCATCATCATCTTCTTCTTCTTCTTTATAACAAACAGATTTTACTTTAGGGTAATTTTTGTGCGCACGCTAGCGTTGCGCTCAAGTTTGCCAGTGTTTATTGTAATTTACATGTCTTAGCTCCAAGGAACGCTTGCTTTAAAAACCGCAAGCATTATAACATACGCAGGTATAACGCCACCGGCGTTGATCTCTAATTTTTTGGCATTCGTACATATCTCATAAAAAAAATAACTTGCATATCTTCTATTTCATGTATGCCGACCTAAAGGTCACCGACCTATCATTGTATACTGTCAGTGTTGGGACTTACACCGCTGGTGTAGGGCCACTGTTATCACTATTCATCATCTTTCTCATTTTTCCTCTATTTGTAATTCAATTTTCTTACATTTTACATGTATTATACTTGTATTTAAGCTACTTCTAAGTATTTTTCTACACTTCACATGTATCGTACGTGACATATTAATACATAGCATTTTGTAATCATCATCTTCTATGATTTCCTAGTTTCTATGTATCATAACACAATGTGGAGTTTTATGATGAGATGTTACCTTGTTTGAAGGTGTTGAATCGATTTTCACAGCTTGAAACGAACCTAGAGTTATTAATAACATTGTTTAAGCTAATGTTTTAACACTTAACTGACTTAAAACGAATTTTATACTTACCTTTTATGCTCATTTCCTAAGCTTTGTTTTGTGTTTTAATGGAGCTTGTTTATGTTATGTTTGAGTGTGTTTTGGTGGCGAATTTGGCTATTGTTTAGGTGGTTTAATGTGGTTTTTTATGTGTAATTGAAGGTTTTTTTTTTTTTTTTTTGTTGTGTTATGAAAACCACACACACACATATAGATATGGTGGCGGTAGCAGCTTACAATTTTTCGACCAAAAGAGGGGAGTTTTCCACTGAATTTGCAACTTGTATGTTTGATGTTTAATGCAATTGTTGAGTTGCTGATTTGGTTGATTTTAATTGGTTGTTGTGTGTTGAATTTATTGACTAAAATGTGAAAATTAGGCAAATGGTTTGTGAGTTTTTTGATGCAACAAAAATAAAAATTGAGATGTTTTCCACCATATATTGTGCATAAATTGTACCAAATATGTGCACATATTATTATAATATTAATTAATTATCTCAGTTTTATGATAGTTTATCATGCTAAATGAGAACAAATATGTCAGTTATTTAGGCGTGTCTCTAAAAATTTATTTAAAGTTTTTACAAATTTTTTAGGTTTTTTTTAGTTCAAATTTAAGCATAAAGTATATGCGATTACGATTTTCTGGGTCCGATAAGCTAAGTTAGGATTTTGATTCCTACAGGCTGAGAATTTCCTAACTAGAATAATTGTGTAATCCAAATATTTTTTTTGAAGACTAAATTATTAGTTATGGGTCTATTTTTATTCTTATCGCGTGTTTATAATATTAGTGGTTCATATTTTGGTTATCATTTTATAATCAATAGATTCTATAAAGGTATTGTCTTTTATTGGTTTTGAAATGTAGAGCTACTTTTTAATTATATCTTAATTTATTAATTTAAGATACAAAATTTTGTCTTTAGTATCTATTAAGGTCAATGAATTTTCTATTAAGGTTTTAAAGTTATAAATGAGTTTAGTATTGCTCATAGGTTTATTCTTGAGTTTTTGTTTGGTCCTATGTTTTTTTTTTTTTTTATCTATTTTACATGTATTACTCTGTTTATTATACTAGTTATAAAGATTATTAGTTTAAATTAGAATTTCAATCTCTATAAACTCTAAATTTTCTAACTAAAATATTAGCATAATTCAAATGTTTAATTAAGGTTTAGATTCTTGAGTATTGATCGGTTTTTTATCTTTTTTTGCGTATCTTATAATTTCATTGATTTATCTTTAAATCATCTTTTTATAACTAATAAGTTATAAAAATTTAATTGTCTTTTATTGTTATTGAAATTTTAAGGTCAACTATAATTATTTGTTGAATTATTGACTCTTGTTATAGATATTATCTTTTATCGTATAGGAACTATTTATCCTAATTATTAGTAAATTTTCTGGTGCTATTTTATAGTTTCAAAATATTAAAGACAATTTGATAATCATTATTGAACTTAAAGAAACTGATTTTAAATTTTTACAGTAACGATTGATTTTATCATCATTCATTATTTGTTTATACTTTAATAATTTTAATTCGCGAAGAATTAGAAGTGATTTCCGTGACTTTTTATTATAGTTTTTCATGATTCTATAATTTATTTTTAATATTATTATAATCGAGATATGCAAAATTAGGAGAATTACAATTTTTACGACGTAGTGACTAGTTAGTATCAAATTTATATTGATATTACCACAATAACATTTGAAAAATACAACTTTTAGTGCAACAAGGTATAAAAGAGAGAAGGGGAAAAAAAAGATCTAAACCCAAATGTATCAAAATGAATGTGTAGCAACTTTAATTTAATTTTTGTAGTTGTATTTTTTGATCTTTTTAGGAAAAGAAAAGAAAAAAAGGTGATATTGACACATGAGCTAAAAAGATATGACGTGGCATTTATTTTGTTTTTTGTAATTTATTATACACTTAGGATGGAATTACAAGATTTAAATTTTAAATATTGTAAAAAGTTTATGGAATAGTATAAGTAATTAAGGAATTAAAAGTGCAATTGTCTAATTAGCAGTTAAATTGTAGTAAAATAAATACCAATAATTAATCACCAAGGTTTTTTTTTTATAATTTTAAGCTGTATTTTATATTTATTAATTTTAATGGGCTAGGTTTTCCTCATCAGCTCAAAATTATGATTTGCGACTTGAAATCACCTATAAGATCTAAATTTTTTTTTTCCAAATTTAAATTTGCTCTAGAATCCTATAGGATTTTTAAGTCACGTATACATCATGAAATCAACATGTTATTGTAAAAAACATTCTTAATAATTAATATAAATAATACATGAACAAGAAGATGAAAAAGGCAAATTTAGTAGTAATCACTTACAAAGAAGGAATAGAACTATCATTTTACCTTTTTAATGGCAGAATCAAAATCCTCCTTAAAGCGAAAATCAATAAAAAAATTACAATTCTACCTTTTAAAAATTGCATCCCATCTTATTTATAAGCCAGCTTTATCCACATATCATAACAATAAGAAAGATGGTGGGTTACTCCCATCCAGTACAATCACTTCTACTGATGTGATCTGGGCCGGCTTGGTTTTTATTTATGGAAATTCTAAATAATTAGTAAAATCTGAATGAGTTAATTAATCTACATAATCGGCCAAAAAGAATTAATCCATATAAAGCAAAGCATAGCTCATAAATGCGCTCGTATACGTGATCGTGATTAATTAAAGCACGTTAGGTGGGCAAATGGGTAAAAGCCAATACTGACCTTCGATTTCGCCATCAGGTAGATGCTGGTGCACAATGAAGTCAACAAAGGCTGTATTCGTAAGTCATGACCTTTGGGAAAAAATATTCGATCTTTGTACATATGACAAATAACTCTAATTATATATCAATATATAAATTAGGTAGTAGGTCTATACACCTATATATTGTCATTAGTAATTACATATTATATAAAAAAAATGGAGATAAGATAAAAAGAAAAGAGAAGAATAACTACCATAACTTGTTAATAAGTCAATATTCCTTTAATATTAATAGGTTAGCATTCAATGCATTCGTATTGCATGTGAAAAACAAACAAAAACAGAAATAACTTCCAGTTTAGAACACTTATAAAAATTAATTACTTATTTACCATCAATATAAAATAATTACCGTTATATCACTCCTAAATTGCGATTTAAAAACATGATATACAAAAGGTACAGTACAGTACCTATATTGCGAAAAGAAGAAGCAATATATGTTTATTTTCATATGCATATTGCGTTTGGTAGTCGTGAATACATGTTATATTGCGATTTCTTTATGCGATATTCGTGTATCACCTTTTACACATGTGATATAGCGACGGTAGTGAAATATTATATCGCTTGTGTATGTCGCGATTTGCATATTAAAAAACTTGACTTGTTTATCAAACACAATTTTGATGTGTTATATTGGTAATTAATTTCATTAAAATTGTATATTGATAATATTTTTCCACAGGAACCCTATACTTGTGTTGAACCCAACGAAAACATGTAGGAAAAAAAAAAGAGTTGGAATAGTTGAAAAAAATGCTTTTAATCTAGTGTATCGAATATGGCAAAAAAAAAAAAAAAAATCTTAGTATAGAGAGCAGAGAGAAAGGAGGGAAAAAGAGGCAATAATTATTATTTATCTTATAATTGGGAAAAAAGAAATTAATAATGATTTTTTATAAAAAAATTACAAAAATATCATTAAGATAAAAGTAATCCTGATCTCATTTTTTGAAGAGATAAGGTCATTAGTGGCCAATCTCGTCTCTTAAAGAGACAATGTTAAATCAGTTATCTTCAACCTTGTTTTTTCAAGAGACGAGGTCAGTGCAAAACATATTCATCTTGCTTCTCAAAGAGATGTGATCGACTACTTATAACCTCGTTTTTTCAAGAGCAGAGGTCAACTTGTCTATTTCTAAGATTATTTTTTTATCTGACGGATTTGTGCCATGTTTTTTGAAAAAATGATTATTTTTTTTTCTTAATCCTTATAATTACAGTAAGATAAAAAAAATAAAATAAGATTAATAGTTAATGACAAGATAACATAGTATTTGCTTAATATATTAGATATTAAATATTTAAATAATACGTTTAAGATGAAATGTAAAGGAGAGAGCCATGAGCGAAGATACTTACTCATGATAGAGAAGAATCTTTGTGTGAGAGACACATTTTGCAGTTAGCAACGCATGCCATCCGAATTTTATTCCATTGCAGGGGGTAGTTAAGAGTCGAGTCACCTTAGCTTTAGAATTTAGAAAACAAACACACAAAACTCCTCCATGAATCATGGCTGCTTTAATGGAAGAGCTTCTTCCGAACAGCACAATCCTTGCAGTGGAAGATGACAGCAGTTCGAGTTCGTCAAGTAAGTCCGATCCCACAGACGCCGTCATCTTTGTTGGAATATGCTTAGCTCTTGGGATCGCCTGCAGGCATCTCCTCAGGGGGACACGTGTTCCTTACACCGTCGCTCTTCTTGTCCTCGGCGTCGGCCTCGGATCTATTGGTCACCACTTATCTCCCTCTCATGCTTAATTAGTTCTAATACTATGAACAACTGAAGAAGTAAGATCAAATGAAGAGAATAGTTTGGCACTCCTTGCCTTAAGTTTTGGGAAAACATACAGCCTTGAACTCGATAGTCCGAGATTGTTTTATTCTAACTCCACAACTAGAGCTCTTATAACCATCTTTTGTTTGTTTGTTTTTATATTTCCCTGTCTTCTGTCAATCGGCTTGGTGTGTTTGGATTCGGTAGAAACCAGTAGAAAGCGGCTGAAGGCTGTAGAAACGGACGGAAATCAGTCGTTTGGGTAATTTTAAAGGGGTGGAAACTGGCTGAAAGGGGAGGAAATAAGGGGAAAAAGGTCCCTAGTTTTTTCTTCCCAAATTTGGGCAGAAACCGACGGAAAGTGACAGAAATTATGGCAATTTACAAAAATACAGTCAAATATTCACTCCGTTTCTCTTCCTCCCGCGCCGCGCCGCGCGCGCGCCCCCCCCCCCAAAACTTTCTTCGTAAATTATCGAACACAAAATTAAAATTTAACACATTTTTATTTTCACTTATTTCCTTTTTCACTCTTTTCTTTTCGCTGGATTCCGTAGCTTTCCACCCATTAGAAAGTTGCCTAACATAGCTTGTTTACTTTGAATGGATAAGGCTTGGCTCTGTAAGTAAATACAGCATTTTTTAAAAATAAATATGGAAATAAGGTTAAAAAAAAAAAAAAGATATTCGATGCAACTCGTTCCTTTGTCTTTAATCCCATATTTCTCTTGGATCCTGCAAGAGTTGTGTTGCAAGTGGTAGCTTCGGCACTCATCTCAATTGAATTTTAAGCCACATCTATTATGGATATTGGGTTTATTCTATGTTTAGGCATAAATAACTATGTAAAACGTGGACATTTAGCCAAATGAATGTGAAAGCTAAAAGAAAATTTGCTCCCATGCGGTGAAAAGTGGCATTGGGAAACTGCAAATTAGACAAAAGCTGGAGTGGGGAAAAACACATGGGAGATATCAAAAGTTGTGAAGAGGGCCTCCAATTTAAAAAAAAAAAAAAAAACGAAGGGTGCGCTTGGCACGCGCACGTTCTTCAATCTGGTCAAAGCGCGGCTTCCACATGAGCCTTTACACTTATATTCTGAATATTTTTTTTTAATGTCGTGTTTCTGTATTTATTTTTTAAAAATATTGCATTTCTGTACAAAGCCTGAATAAGACTGTGATGAGAATTAATTTTCCTAAGAATAAATTTTCATAATGAGTATATTTTGGAAAACAATTTATTCAATCAATATTAAATTGCTATTTATAATTAGTAGAGTTTTTAATATGGATTTTTATGGAATTACTGTTATGGCCAATCAATCCTTGTAATGGTTCATACTAAGGAATAAGATGTAATTGAATTACTGTTACAGTGAAATGAAGCACTTTTTTTTTTCACCTCCTTTTATAAATCATTCAAATATTGGTATTGAAAGCACTTTATATATGATTAGAATTGCTTTTCTTTCCACCTCCTTTTGTTTAAATCATTGAACTATTGGTATTGAGAACTTTTTTCCCCCATTATATGCAGAGTATGGAACCCATCACCATTTGGGGAGAATAGGGGATGGCATACGTATTTGTAAGTGCTTTCAAGATAGTAATCAGTATATGCTCCTCCATTCTTAAATCTATGGCTATAAATAGCCTAACATTGTCAAAATGCAGGGGCGGGTATTGATCCTAACCTTCTACTGGCTGTTTTCCTTCCCGCGCTTCTGTTTGAGAGTTCATTCTTAATGGAAGTGCACCAAATCAAGGTCTTCATCTCTTCATCTCCTACTTCTTAATTATGTTCAGGTTGACTGTGAGTTTAAAGTAATACAGTACTATATTTCAATTTGATCCCATGAAACACAATCATGTCTAGAAGACACTGAAATTTCTGCATTATAGGAAATGATAAGGCTTCAAGAATTTCACTGTCAGGGTGAGGTTGATTGGTCGTCTAGGCTTATTTTCCTCTTAAGTTGTATAATGAATGAAACATTAATCAAGCCAGTGAGCAGTTTTGAACTACAGCATGCCATGTCTTGGGCCCCATATAATGGATCTAATTACCGGGCTACTGATAGTTTTTTGTTTTTTGTTTTTTTTTTTTTTTGGGGATAAGTGGGCTATTGATGGTTATGTTGTTAGTAAGAATGAATTTTCCTTTATGTGCATTGTTACTTTTCTTAGATGACCTATTGTGGATTAAAGTTTGACTGCTTGCTAGAGAGAATTCTCCAAACTTATAAAACACCAACTATAATCTGAGAGATAATACTTATTGCTCAATTTTTTTCCCTGCAGGAGCCATGTATTTATGCAAGTTATTCATTCCTAACTTTCCCTAAATAAAAGGCAATAATTAATCTAATAAAGATGCATGAATCTAAATCGAAGACGATGAATAGTTTATTTCCTTAACAGATTTAAATTTTCTAACATCATTCTTCTATTAAGTTGTGAGCTTGTCCTCGAGGTTGAGTAATCTCTTGACAAACCATTGAAAATCTCCAAATCAACAGCCTCAGAATCTCTATGATGGCTTCTTAAACCAATGCACTGAGGAGAAAGGCTTAATGTTAGTTATAACATATAATTTTGGTGCAATGCTTAGCCATTTGCTCATAATTTCATCCCTTCTTTAAAATTAGCCTAGCCCACTATACAAAAGTAGTTGTTCCCTACAGGTTCTATCACTTTTGCCCAAATATTTCGCAAATGCTATTTTATGATATTTGCTAACAAATAGTTTCTCTCATATGCTATAGCCAAACTTTTTTTGGCTCAATTGGATCATGAATCCAGATTTATTTGGATTAGCTTCAACCAACCAGATGTGAAAGTAGGCACCATACTAAGAAGACTTGTAAGGATCTAAACTATTGTTGATGCTCTTTAACCGTCCTCATCTAGCAGCTTAACCTTTACCCAAAGGGATATGATGCAATGGCACTCTACTATAGCGAACTACTGGAATTGATATAGGAGGATTATTCTAGGAAGTGCATAAAGTTGTTGCTTTATCCTAGATTCAACTTGTCAGAGATGGCTTGGCAAATTAGTTTTACAGATAAGAATTGATGCTAGGGAAATAGATTCCCCATCTCTTTTAATTGATTAAATTTACTAATGGTGCCAGAGTCATGGAATGAAGGTTAACAGGACAAATGATTAGCATTTGATGCTATTAGATCTAAAATTTCCTAAGTCAAAACTTGAAAGTTACACTAGGACCTCCGCTTTCATCAGAAGCATTTAAACTGTAGTACACTACAACCCTTCCCTTTACTTGGAATCATTTAAAATATAGTACTTATCTATTGTTCAGACTTTTCTTTTTTGTTTTTTCGGAAAAAGGCTAAAAGGAGCAGTTTGTTTCTCTGATTTATTTATTTTATTTATTTTTTGTGGATGTGATATGGATAAATTTTTAGAATTGCTGAATATACTCTCTTCCAAGAACATTTGTGCAGAAGTTGGAACCTTGCTTGTGTAAATTGTGTCACTTCGGTGCTGAAAAGCTTCTAAATAGGGGAAATGATAAATCATATGTGAAATTAGAAGACATGTAGTTTTATTTAACAAATCACTTTGGGTTAGAGTAAATAATATCTGTGACTAGCTGGGTGGTTATGACAAGTATGCTTAAACTCGAGTGGCACAGTTAGAATAATTGGTTTAGTGCAGTTTTGTACTATTGCATGTTGTGTTATTAACATAAAGGGAAGATTATGATTAGGGTCAATTTTAGATAAGTCATCTATATTTTTATTGAGCCACATAAATATTTGAAGTTAAAAATGTGAGTCAAAAGAGCTAACCAATACAATTAAGATGCTGACATAAAGGATTTAATTGAATTAAAGAAACCATAAATTGAACGTGAGTATTTTGGGTAAAGCTTTCAAACATAACATTGATAATTTGCTTTCCTTAAGACGTAGATAACCTATTTGATCTCTGTGTGTGTGTGAGTGCATGTGTGTGTGTGCGTGCGTGTGCACATAACTTCATGCTTAGAACTTATAACCCACAAATGTTGTATTTTGGTCTGCCAATATTCAAACTTTCTAGTTAATGTATATGCTAGTTAAAATTGCTATTACTTCTCATACGTATAGGGTTATGGTTCTTGATTGCTAGTTGTTAATTAATAATATTGACTAAGTCAGCTCTGTTATATGATTCTGTTGATGCAGAGGTGCATTGTGCAAATGATTTTACTTGCTGGTCCGGGTGTCATGATTTCAACATTCTGTCTGGGATCTGCTTTGAAGGTAACATGCATTGGGCTATATTACTTAGTAAGTACCTGTTTAATAATCACTCCCGCATGTGCATTGCAGTTGACTTTTCCTTATGACTGGAGTTGGAAAACATCCTTGCTGCTTGGGGGACTTTTGAGTGCTACAGATCCGGTTGCTGTTGTTGCTCTGCTTAAAGAGCTTGGTGCAAGCAAGAAACTGAGTACAATAATTGAGGGGGAGTCTTTGATGAATGATGGGTACATATCAAGCATGTAGTGATAGATACAAACTTTTTAGAGACCCAAATTCACTTGTGGTTGGTGGCATTAGGAAATTTCTTGTCCATTGCTTCTGTGTGGTGATAATCTTCGTAAACATTCTGATGCCTTGATGTCTGTCTCCAGCACAGGAATTGTGGTCTTTCAACTCTTCTATAAGATGGTCACTGGAAGCACTTATAACTGGGCAGATATACTAAAGTTTTTAACTGAAGTTTCACTGGGAGCGTACGTATCCTTCATTTTTCCCACATAAAGATGCTTGCTACTTTATTTATTTTTGGGCCATAGCTTCCTATTCTAATTGATGACCTTCTTTTATGTCCAGTGTAGGGATTGGCATAGCATTTGGAATTATTTCTGTGATATGGCTTGGGTTTATTTTCAATGACACGATTATAGAGATCACTTTGACTCTTACTGTGAGCTACATCGCCTACTTCACCGTATGAACTCTTTATACCCTTCCCTTCTTGTAAATATTTTTCGAGTCATTGATTTTATTAATCTGGAATTGTAGGCATCCTATGTTGTTTTTTTGGTGTTATTGGCTTAAAGCTAATTCCTTGACTGCCATTTGTTGAATTGAACTAAGGCTTCATACACTCAACAAATTCTAATGCTGTGTTTAGCATGGGTGAAACCTGCAGAAAGGAAAAGGAAACATTTTGTTTGGATACCTAAATAAAAAAGGAAAAGAAGTGAAACGGAAAGAAACTCATGGAAATCTGGTGCGTATTAGTTTCAGCCCATTTTTAAAGAGAAAGTAAGTGAAATAAAGAGAAATGACTTAAAATTGCATGAATACCTTTAAAAATAAAGCAAAATATATGCAGTGTTGGATATTTTAGTCTATTCATAACAACATTTCATCTAATTTCCTCCCATTTCTATCATAACGATTTAAACCAAAAATAAAATCTTTATTTTCTTTCATCTTTTTTCCTTTCTTTTCTTTTCTGCTTGCTTCCATCTATTTCTCTCCATTTCTACTTTACATGGAATTACCAAACACAGTGTAAGGTCTCTTGCTTTCAGTACAGGAGCTTTGAGCTCCTTAACTAACTGGGCACTATTACTAACATCCAAGTGATTTTGCAGAACCATTTACTTGTTATCATTTATTTCTATTTTCAAATTTTAATTTTATGACGAGTTTGTCTTTTTTCATCTTTTTTAGGATAAGCTCAGAATTTCTTTGATATATAGAAAGGTACAATATACAAGATGAATAATTAAAAAAAAAAAAATAAAATAAAAAATAGGACCCACAAGAGACCCAAAATCTCCAGTAAAACACTATACAAAACAAAAGTGTGCTAAGATTAAGATCTTGACAATTACAATTTAGGAGTACTATTCAAAATAGAAAAGTAATGAAGCATGATGCGTGACAGTTCAACTGGAGTCGAAGGACTAATTCTAAGTCTCTTCTCATTCCTTTCTCTTCAGGTATAATAGACAACCTAAACTAGCCAAAATCTTTTACGCTGGCTCTACCCTTGGCCCATAAGATAGAAACAAATCTTGGATACTATAGGCATTGAAGGGATAGACCCCATTTACTAGCATTGTCTCTCTTAAAGCTTTCACAATTTCACGAATGAAGGAGCATTTAAAGAACAAGTGGTCATGCATTTCCTCTTCTAAATTGCAGAGATAACTACGGTTTTGTAACATTACTCCCCACAACACCAATTTGGGTGCCCCTCATCATACCATAAAGAAATATGGTTGCCATTTCCCACTTCCCATTTGAGAAGAGTACGAGTAAGTAGTCTTAACAGAAGAATTTTCCTCAATGACCAAGAAACCATAATAGATGATTTCATGGACTGAAAATTCCTACCTTTAATAATTTCAGTTTGAACCCAAGATAGCCAAAGGGAATCATTCTTTTTTGAGCATTGGAACCAAATGTGCTTAAGTTGGATAGTTCTATTCCAAGTCACTAAATCAATAACGCCAAGCCCTCCTTCATTTTTTGGTCTACAAACAACATTCCACTCAACCTTGGCTTTTGCTTTACTTTCACCATTTCTGTTCCATTGAAAATGATTCATCTTCATTGTTAGCTCTTTTAATATACTTTTAGGGAGGATGAAAATGGTTATAATGTAAACTTCTTTCAGGAGACGTGGGACATTGTGGGACTGCAAGTGGTGATAGCTATCAAGGATTTCTTTGCCACTAGCAAGATCTTGAAATCCATTAATTTTACTCTTTTGACATTGGTCCTTAAAGTTCATACACTAGAGTCTCTTGCCAACTATCCTATCATGTGTTGTAACACACTCTACAAATGCATCTCTAATTCTACTCTTTTGACATTAGTCCCTAAAGTTCATACTCCAGGTTCTCTTGCTAACTTGCATCCTATTGCGTGTTGTAACACACTCTACAAATGCATCTCTAAAATTTTGGTGGATAGACTAATAAGTTGGTTAGATGGGAACAAACCACTTTCATAGAGGGAAGGAGAATTATGGGTAATGTGTCGATGGCCCAAGAATTATTGAAAAGTTACCATCGGAACTCTCATGGAGACGAGTGCTTTTAAAATAGATATCATTAAGGCATATGACCATGTTAAATGGGGTTTTCTACTGGAGCTCTTGAAGCCTCCTTCTTCCCCTTCTCTCTCTTCATGTGTAATGGAATGTGTCACTACACCTACATTCTCTATAAATATCATTGGAGAACCAATGGGATACTTTGTTAGCTCCCGAGGATTAAGACAAGGGGTCCTTCTCTCCCCTTATCTCTCTGTACTAGTTACGGAAATCTTTTCATGCCTTATGAGGGAGCTAAATGCCAACCTAGATTTTAAACACCATTGGAGATGTAAGAAAGTCCTTCTCTCCCCTTATCTCTCTGTACTAGTTGGAAATCTTTTCATGCCTTATGAGGGAGCTAAATGCCAACCTAGATTTTAAATACCATTGGAGATGTAAGAAAGTCAAGCTTAGCCACCTTTGCTTTGCGAATGACCTTCTCATATTTTGCAAAGGAGAAATCCTCTCGGTTTAGCTCATTGAAACATGCCTCCAAGAATTCTCTCAATTGTCGAGACTTCGGTTTAACACTACAAAGAGCCAGCTCTATGTTAGTGGAGTTTCTGAGGATGTCAGAAATGGAATGTCAGAATGTTTGGGCTTCTCAGTTGGCGTTTTGCCTTTTTGATACTTGGGGTTCCACTTATCTCTAGAAGATTATCTTGCCAAGTTTTGGTGAATAAGTTTGCTGAACGCATCAATCATTGTACTTCTAAGTTTCTTTCTTATGTAGGTAGGATTCAACTCATTAAGAGCGTTCTTTTCTCTCTTCAAGTTTATTGGGCATCCATTTTTGTTCTTCTAAAATGTATACTTGAAGAACTAATAATGAAAATGAACCATTTCCTTTGGAATGGATCGGATGAAGAAAGGGCAAAAGCCAAAGTATGTTGCGAGGATGTAGGCCCAAAAAAGGAGGTGGATTGGGTATTATTGACTCAACCTGATGGAAAAAGTTGCCCAAGCAAAACATATTTGGCACCTATGCTCTAATGAGGAAGGATCCTTATGGCCTCGGTGGATCTCTGTTGATATCCCTAACAATAGAAATTTCTAGGTTGTCGATACCCCATCTCAAGCCTCTTGGTCTTGGAGAAATATTTTAAAAGCTTGATCATGGGCTCATCCACCGTCTTCATGGAATATAGGAGATGGAAGTGAAATTTCGTTATGTTGTGACTAGTGGCATCCGAAAGGTCCTTTGGTTGATTGGTTAGGAGAAAGGACTATTTACAACTTAAGGTGGTCAAAACAAGCTCTGCTAAGGTGTATCATTAATGGCAACTCATGGATATGGCTAATGGGCGAGATTTGGGATGCTATCAAAGAGGAAGTTCCTTCCACTATGCTTGAAAGAGTTGAGCAAAAGGATGAATTAGTGTGGCGGCTAGATCCATCCAAGGCGTTCTCTATTAAAACAGTGTACAACTATCTCCAACAAGGTACAAGCCATGCTCCTTAGCACTCCATTATCTGGTATAAAGGAAATCTTCCACAACACTCGTTCATCTTATGGCTTGCAGTCAAAGAAAGTACAAGCCATGCTTCTTAGCACTCCATTATCTGGTATAAAGGAAATCTTCCACAACACTCTTTCATCTTATGTCTTGCAGTCAAAGAAAGACTCTGCACCCAAGATCTTTTGGTGAAGTGAGGTCTAGTTACTCTAAACCAATGCTATTTATGCAACGAAGGATGAGTCACACTGCCATCTTTTTTGCAAGTGTGGATTCACAACTTCCTTCTAGCAAAAGTTACTACATCAGCTTCACCTCCCTTTTGGCAGTGTTTTATCGGCTTCAATAGTTAATGATCTATCAATCTCTGTTAAAGGTTTCAAGGACACCATTTGGAGAAAAATTCCAGCAGTTTTTGTCTACATTTTGTGGAAAGAGGAATGATAGAAGACTGGGAACATCCTTTTCAGCAGCTGATTGTATTAGAAGACTAGGAACATCCTCTTCAGCAGCTGATTGTATTGATAAGAAAATGTTATTCTATTTGACCGTATAATGTAAGATATTAACCGTGATTTTTTTGTGGGGATATCAATATGTGTACCCTGGTTTTTTTGTCTTGGTACCCATACTGATAAACAAGGTTTTTTATAGTTCTCTTGTAAATGGCCTAGGCTGCCTTACCTTTTCTTAATGAAAAAGCAAATATACTGATATTACCCAAAAAAAAAAATAAAAAAAATAAAAAAAGAACCAAGAGCCGATCCGCAGAAAACCATAGCTGCTTGAGAACTTTAAGGAGGGAATTCTCATTTGTGAGTTTAAAGAGGAAGTACCATAACCATTTGAAAGAACCTTGCTTAAGTCATCATTGCCCCATTCTGATTTCGCAATGCCCAGAACCATAGGAAAAGCAAGACTTTTTCCTAAAATATAACCCACAATTATATTTCTCCAAATCCTCTATCCCATGTCTGAAACCGACTTGGGTGCTTGACATGAACATGGCCATTCACATGTATAGGAGGGTAATAATTTAGGGCCACATTAATTTTAGGAGATGTCAAATGAGACGACTGTAGCTGCTGTCTGGAGACCACCTCAGCGAAAGATAACGGAGGTAGGGAAAACTTCTTTGCTAGATACCACTTTTTTAGATAAGGTGCCCAGCTCAATCTCTTCAGCCACTTTAGCCATTTCTTTTAAAGTGGAGTTGGAGGACTCATGGTTCTTGCTCAAAGGAGGAGATAGAACAAGAGCCAGATCCTGCTAAACCAGGATAAGACGAAGTCCTCAAAACCTTAGATCGTGGCTTCTAAGGGGGCCCTTGGATGGCCTTTCGGTAGAACAACCCTCAGCTGTAATAGAAGCTACCTTATCAACACTACCAGAAGCAACCTTCGCCTTCAAGGTGGAGGGCCTAGAAGCTGAAGAAATGTATTTTTTCACACCATGGCAAGAGGCTAATGCTGAACCAGCAATTTGGGCATGGGAAGCAAACTCATGGAAGAGAACCTTCTCCTTATGACGAAAAAAAAGTCTTCATGGGAAAGAGAAGGAGAGAGCGACGATCAAAGGAGGAAGGAGACCAAGTTGAGTCAGGATTTAAGGACAAAGACTAGTAGAAAGCAGTTTAGGGTCGGTCAAGAGTTTGCGAGTTTTAAGGTAGGGTCGGCTAGGATTCCATGTTTTAGGGTAGGATTGGTCTAGGGTTACATGTTTTAGGGTCTGATTGGTCTATGGTTATGTGTGTTGGCTCAGATTTTGTGTATAAAGGTCTATCATGGTAGGGTTTTGAGGGTTGATATGGGTAGTGTGGAGGAGGGAGACAAGTTTGGGGTGATGGAACAGGAGGGGGCTGGGAAAGAGGAGGAGAGCGAGGGCCGAGAGTGGGAGAGGGGACAACAGGAAGAAAGAGGAAGAAGAAGAGAAAAGGAAGAAGAAGAGAAGAGGAAGAAGAAGAGAGAGAGGATTTTCTCTCACCACATCTTTTTTAGCTTTGGTTGGATTCCAGTTTTCCATCCGTCTTTTTTCTTCTTTGACTGTCGCAAACTCTTTTTGGTACATGTGATGTTAACAATCTATAACTAGCTTATCTATAATTACAGGTCTGTTTGGATTGTTGGATTTTCATCTATATCATATCTGTATTAAGTTTATATCTATAACTTATTTGTATATTTGTTTGGTTTGTTTATGAGTATAACCATAAGTTTTTCATTGATATTTGTTTCTTGACAAATACCGGTTTGAAAACGATAAAAATATGATGCTGAAATGACCAAAATATGATGAAACAAACAGACCTGCATATGTAATCAAATAAATTTGTTTTTAGCTCTCCATTTAATATGTTCCACAGGATAGACCAGTTCCCTCATATGAAGCAAAAAGTTAAATTTCAAATTTCATGCTTTATTTGCATAATGTCATAGTCATCTATGATATACTAAGAAAAGATTGGTGATTAGCACTAATTAATGAGGTTTGATAGACAATCCTCGATGTCCACAAGTTGATTAACAAAGAGACTGTGATCATGTTTATGTCCATCCATATCTATTGGAAAAAAAGAGAAAAAAAAAAAAAAAATTTCTAATATGCACCTATATGTGTAAATTTTAACTTTTAGATTCGGGATTTATGTTTGACGTGATAGAATGCAGAAATCCTGTTTCCATTCATTTACTTACAAGAAACTAAACGAGCAAAAATCTTGTTAAAATGTGCCGCCCTTTATTTAGTTAGTTTCATGTGATGGGTATCAATTGATGTTGCACATGAAGTTAGTGCCCTCAATAAAAGGTTTATGATCTAAGTTGAATTTTGTCATTATACTTAACACGCAGCATATAATTTGTTTCTCCTTTTTTGTTTCTGCTTCTCCTTTCTAGCATACCGATTGTTCCCACATAGTTTAGCATAGACCATTAACCGCCATATGATGTTTACGCTCCAAGCAAATCACAATTATAACTCTTATGGCAAGCATGGAGATGGCCGGCTTCATTTGGCTCTCCCCTTCTTCACTGCAAACAATAGCCCCTTTTTTTTTTTTTTTTAAATTTACATATTATGCATATATAAGAACAAATAAGATTTGAATTATGTAAAATTAATTTGGGTGAACACTATTAGCAAGTTTATTGTTGGGTTTCACTGGAATTGAGATTTCACCAAACATCATTCTTTCACTAACAAAGAGGTGATTAGTCTCAAGGTACTTTGCTCATTCAAGGAATACTGGATTAGGTGCAACATGTAATGCCCTTCTAATTAATAATAAGTTTTATTGGCTCCATCTGCATACCTAGCTTCTTGATAGAATATTTTAACCAGATTCATTTACATGTAGCTACAAGCTAGAAAACAGCTCTTTATTTTCCTTTCGCACTTTTATCTTGCTAAAACTCCCTGCTAATTACTTTTCATCAGAAAAACAGCCAACAATTGAGTATGTGAATTATTATTTTTTATTCTCCACTATAGTCTTTGCTATACTCATATAATATATTTCCAGAAAATTTCTTGAAAGCCATATTATTGCTGAAATGTTAAAACCTTTTTGATTATTGATCACTCACAGCTTGAAGGGAAATTGACATCATCTGCTGTCTGTTAGGCTCGAGAAGGGGCTAGTATGTCTGGAATTTCCATGGAAAACATAAGATTCAAAATAATCCAGATGAACATTTAGTAAATGCTGAGAAAAAAAAAAGAAAATAAAGGAGAAAAAGAGAAAAAACCTTCAATAAACATTTGAGAAATTCATTGTTGTTGTCTACTAAAGGAGTTGAGATTTCACCATGCATCATTCTTTCTCTAATAAGAGATTACTGCAATTTAAATATAAAATGCTTGTCTAATTAACACTAGTTTTATTGGCTCCATCTGCATGATTTGTAATTCCTTGGTAAATTTTTAAAACCGTACTAATTATCCGTAGTGATGGGCTAAAGAAGAGCTCTATATTTTTCTTTCACACTTCATCTTGCAACAATCATCTGCCAACTGCTTTCCTGCATATGACAATGTATCCAATAAGACTATTTACCAGTAAAAAGAGCTGATAGCTGAGATATACAGATCTCCACTCTAATCCTTTCTATACCAATACGAATGTATTTCCAGAAGATTCTCATAATTCATATTTTGACATTGGTGAAATCTTCCATATATTGACACTCATATTATGAAGGAAAAACTGATATTGTCTGTTGTTTATTAGGCTCAACAAGGGGCTAATGTGTCTGGGGTTTTAGCAGTGATGACTTTGGGAATGTAAGTGGAACTTCTAATGCCTTTTGATTTTGCTCTTGGTTAGTTGCTGACACAAAACCCCTGCAATTATCACCTGTGGGCAGGTTCTATTCTGCATTTGCTAAAACAGCTTTCAAGGGTGAAAGTCAACAAAGCTTGCATCATTTTTGGTATGTTAAGTTGTTAAAGAAATACCTTACTTTAATAATTCGTTGACATGCTTCAGTATTTTCATCCATTTGCTCATCAACTTCCTTCTCTCTTGTGGTTCGGAAAGGAAATCTATAGTCTTAAAATAATTGGCTTTTGAATTCTGAGGAAGTATCCTGTAAAGATCAATCTGAAGTAGAAAGGTTTGTTGACCATTAAATGGAAAAAAGACTAGAGGTTGAAAGTCACGCTAGAGGTCTGGAGATGAAACGACATCTGATTATATTTATTTTGTTGGTAACGCAGTAAATAAAGCATAATATCCTGTTGTTTTATTACCTACAAGCCTGCAGATATGATAGCCTTCGTTGGCCATTGAGGTCCGTTTGATGTTGTATTTTCATATAGATAAATGTATATACTGGAAAACTGTGAAACCTTGATGAATTTTTTCATGTATATTGCCATTGCTAAACTATGAAGAAAAATACTTCACCTGTAATTAAGACTATGGGATGAAACCATCATTTGGCCTAAGAGAAAAATGTGTACAGAATTGTGCATTGACATTTGGTTAATGGAAGAATATTAAACTGCATATTGATAGATACATGGTATGGTCATTCTTTGGGATGGATAATTCTCCCCCATATAACCTCAAGCTACTCTATTGAATATTGGAATTCGAGTATCAAGGACAATAGGCCTGGGCTTAAATTGTGATATAACTAGTCAATGAGCTTCAAGTTCTCCTATGAGCAAGTTTCCTTCTCTTTTCTCTTAAAGGGGCAAATGGATCTCCGGGGAATCAATCTTTGTGGAAACTGTTGTAATATTACGGAAAGATAGGATTAGATAAGTATTATTTGATATGTTTTTAGAGATAAAGCTTCTCTTGGTGGGAGATAAACCTAGGATAAAATCTAGCAGTCCTTATCTAGTTGTTAGCAAGATATTAGGAGCAAGATATTAGGATTCTGTTTTCTCCCCTTGTACTATAAATAATGTACCGTATTCCTCATAAGATATACTAGTGAATACAAATTATTCATCTATATTTCTTCATGGTATCAGAGCAGGTCCTCGAATATTTTTTTTTTTCTAGCTATTGACAATCGGAAATGGCTAAAATCAATGAGACAAACGTCCATTATTCCTCCTTTAAACCTTGAAAACCCATCTATGCAAATCACCATTCATAAGCTGAATGGGATTAATTTTCTCCAATGGTCGAGATCTGTGACCTTGTATCTTCGGGGAAAAGGACGCCTAGGCTACCTCACTGGAGAAACAGAGGCACCGGAGACCAACACTCCTGGGTATCAGAGATGGGATTCCGAGAATTCCATGATAATGTCATGGTTAATTAATTCTATGGAGATCGAAATTGGGCGAACATACCTATTCATGTCTACGCTAAGGAGGTTTGGGATGCTGTCAAGGAAACTTTTTCTGATCTAGAAAATTCTGCCCAAGTGTTTGAACTCAAATCAAAACTTCGGGATCAGAAGCAACTAAATTTGACTGTAACCCAATACTATAGCATTCTACACAATCTTTGGCAAGAGATTGACCTATTCTATGACACTGAGTGGAACTGCCCTGAGGATGCACGCTTGTACAAGAAAATGCTGGAGAAGGAGAGACTGTTCGATTTTCTGTATGGCTTGAACAAAGAATTGGATGAAGTGCGTGGACGAATCTTGGGAAAAACTCCTTACCATCTATTCGGGAAGCCTTTGCTGAAGTAAGACGAGAAGAGAGCCGCAAGCGTGTCATGCTAGGATCCTCTCCCAGTACTGATGCAGAACACTCTGCATTAATGACGCGACAGAATGAGAGAACTGGTGACACTCATGCTAATAGGCGGGAAAGACCTTGGTGTGAACACTGCCATAAGAAAGGTCATACCAAGGACACATGCTGGAAACTACATGGCAAGCCAACTGATTGGAAGCCAAGAAGTGCCTCAGGTCCTCGTGGATATACGGCTGCCAAAACAGATTCACATCCGTTTACTCCTGAGCAAAAGAACAACTCCAACACCTCCTACGTAATGCTCAGCCCAATGTTTCTGAACCACAGCCCACTCCTTCTGCCTGTCATTCAGGTACCTTGCCTACTGCCCTCACTGCTGATGCTTCCCTTGGATTATTGACTCCGGAGCATCAGAACATATGACTGGTCAATCTCACCAGTTATTAACTATAGACCATGCTCAGGTAATTTACAAATAAAAATTGCCGATGGTTCTCTGTCCTCGGTGGCTGGTAAAGGCTCCATTCGTGTCTCACCTAATCTCACTTTAAATAATGTTCTTCATGTTCCCAATCTATCATGCAACCTCCTTTCTATAAGAAAGCTTACCCATGACCAGAATTGTATTGCAAAATTCTCATCTTCTCGTTGTGAATTTCAGGAGTTGCTCTCGGGGAGGATGATTGGGAGTGCGAAGGAATGTAGCGGGCTGTACTACCTTGATGTTGAAGCCCTCGATCAAGCTCAAGATAATAAACTCTCTATTTCTAGTTGTATTGCATCTAGTTGTGATGAAATTATGAGATGGCACTATAGATTAGGCCATCCTAGCTTTCCTTATTTAAAACATTTGCTCCCTGCCTTATTTAGAAATAAAAACTTGAGCTCCCTTCAGTGTGAAATTTGTCACTTGGCAAAACAAACTCGTGCTGTGTTCAAATCTCGCCCTTATAAAGAGTCACAACCTTTTTCATTAATTCATAGTGATCTATGGGGCCCCTCTAGTGTGCAAAATATATCTAATACTAGATGGTTTATTACTTTTATTGATGATCATACAAGAGTATGCTGGGTATACCTTCTTAAAGATAAATCCGAGGCTGCAAATACATTCAAAAACTTCCATGCCATGGTCAAAACACAATTCAATGTCAACATAAAAGTGTTGCATACTGATAATGGCACCGAATACTTCAACACCATGTTAGCCGCTTATCTAAACACACACGGGATTATCCACAAAAGCTCATGTGTAAGAACACCCCAACAAAATGGCATTGCCGAACGGAAAAATAGGCATTTGTTAGAAGTAGCTCGAGCCCTCATGTTTACTACTAATGTTCCAAAACAATTTTGGGGGGAAGCTATCTTAACAGCAGCCTATCTAATCAATCGTATGCCATCACGAGTATTACAACATCAAACCCCTTTATCTCTTCTATTGAAAACTTATCCTCACACTCATGTTCTTTCTAATATTCCTTTCAAAACATTCGGGTGTGTCTCTTATGTTCACATTCCCAGCTCACTCCGAAATAAACTTGAACCCCGTGCCCATAAGTGTATTTTTCTTGGTTATTCATCTCTACAAAAAGGGTATAAATGTTACAATCCTCAACTTAAACGAATGTATGTTTCTATGGATGTTACATTTCACGAGTCCCAATCCTTTTTCAATCACACTTCGCTTCAGGGGGCCACTATGACAGAAGCTTCGTGTTTTTGGGAAACTAGTCTACCTTCCATTGTTCCTGAAAATCCATCTATAGTGCCACTTATAATCCCAGGGTCAGAAAAGAACAAAGAGCACACCACAGAAACAGAGCTCCGAGTTTATACACGACGACGACGGGGAGGTAAACAAAAGGGTGTACAGTCCACTACAGAAGCTTCTCCTCCTCAAGAATCCGAACCAGAGGCAGTAAATCCGGTAAGTGAATCTTTGGATACTCTAGAAAATGTTGATGGTTTTGTTAACCAAGATAACACTGTCATATCAGAACCAGATCTTTCAGAACTTCCAATTGCAAGAAGAAAGGGAACCAGGAGCTGCACATTACACCCAATAGCCAATTTCCTAGGCTTCAGTAGGCTGAGTTCAAAATACAAAGCCTTTGCAGCTAAGCTGGATGAGATAGCTATACCACGGTGTATTGAGGAGGCGCTCCAGCAACCCGAATGGAAGCAAGCAGTAGATGACGAGATGACAGCATTAGAAAAAAACAAAACCTGGGACATTGTCACTCAACCAAAGGACAAACATATTGTAGGATGTAAGTGGGTCTTCAATCTCAAGTTTAAAGCTGATGGAACAGTGGAGCGTTACAAGGCACGACTGGTAGCAAAGGGATTCACTCAAACATATGGAGTGGACTACATGGAGACCTTTGCACCAGTAGCTAAACTCAACACAGTGAGGGTCATGCTATCAATTGCAGCCAACCTTGATTGGCCACTACAACAACTTGACATCAAGAATGCGTTCTTGAATGGGAACTTGGAAGAAGAAGTATTTATGAAAATTCCTCCGGGCTTTGAAGAGAAGTATGGAAGGGGAACTGTTTGCTGTTTAAAGAAATCACTATATGGATTAAAGCAATCTCCAAGAGTTTGGTTTGAGCGTTTCAACCAAGTACTTAAAAGGCTTGGCTACACACAAGGGCAGGCTGATCACACCTTGTTCTTCAAACACTCCGCAAGTGGTAAGATTGCTATTTTAATCGTTTATGTTGATGATATCATCTTGACGGGTGATCATATCGAAGAGCTGGAAGGACTTAAGAAAATCTTAGCTCAAGAATTTGAAGTAAAAGACCTTGGCCAGCTCCGATATTTTCTAGGATTAGAAATAGCAAGAAGCAGAAAAGGAATCACGGTTTCCCAAAGAAAATATGTGACAGACTTGTTAAAAGAAACCGGAATGTTAGGTTGCAAACCAGCTGCAACACCGGTAGAGTCGAAGTCCAAGTACAGCAGCAGGGCAAGGAAATAGGCGAGGAAAACACCAGTGGACAAAGGAAGGTATCAAAGGCTTGTCGGGAAATTAATATATTTGTCTCACACCCGTCCGGATATTGCATTTGCTGTAAGTTTGGTTAGTCAACATATGCACCATCCTCTTAAAGAACACTTAGAGGCAGCATATCGGATTCTTCGTTATCTTAAGAGAACGCCCGGACTTGGCTTGTTTTTTAGAAAAGGTGAAGGAAGGAGTATAGAAGCCTTTACGGATGCTGATTGGGCAGGTTCAATCGAAGACCGAAGATCTACAACCGGATATTGTACAAAAGTTTGGGGTAATTTAGTAACTTGGAGAAGTAAGAAACAACCCGTAGTAGCCCGTAGTAGTACGGAAGCTGAATTTAGAGCCTTAGCCCAAGGAATTTGTGAACTACTATGGATTAAACGGTTACTCGAAGAGCTGCAACTTTACAAAACTACCCCAATGAAGCTGTACAGTGACAATAAATCAGCCATAAGTATTGCACACAACCCGGTACATCACGATAGAACCAAACATGTGGAGGTGGATAGACATTTCATCAAAGAAAAAGTTGAAGATGGAACTATCTGCATTACTTATATACCAAGTAAACAACAAGAAGCTTCTGTTAACAAAGGGACTAACCAAAGACCAATTTGAAGATCTTATGTGCAAGCTGGGCATGTGGAATCTCTATGCACCAGCTTGAGGGGGGGTGTTGTAATATTACGGAAAGATAGGATTAGATAAGTATTATTTGATATGTTTTTAGAGATAAAGCTTCTCTTGGTGGGAGATAAACCTAGGATAAAATCTAGCAGTCCTTATCTAGTTGTTAGCAAGATATTAGGAGCAAGATATTAGGATTCTGTTTTCTCCCCTTGTACTATAAATAATGTACCGTATTCCTCATAAGATATACTAGTGAATACAAATTATTCATCTATATTTCTTCAGATACCATATGAGTTTATTTAATGGCTTAAAGGAATCTCAGGTAGCTTGCAACATTTTGAGCCAAATTTAAAATGTAGATAAGATTTAGTCCATTCTAATCACACACACTCACATTGATTGTTTAGTCTTATTTTGGGTTAGTTATATCAGCCAACTAATGACTGAACTAAACAAGTTTAGTCGGCTTGAAGCAATGAACAGTTGAATCTGGAAAGTTTGCTTGACTAAGTTAGCTTCAAGTGACTATCACCCAGTAGCCTCTAAAAATTGAGATTTGTATGGATCTGGGTTAGTTTTTGAAACTTAATCCCAAAATAGGTCCCATCTAAAACTTATATATAAAATGGGTGAGTGAAAGCTTAGGTAGAGCCTATGTCTTTAGTAGTAATTTATAATAATAGCTATGCCTTCTTTGTTTACTCCGCAACAACCAAATGATTAAACAGAAATGATCAAACATTCTGTTTTCAATTCCTTCAATTCATGAACAATCAAAACAAAAGTTTACATTTTTTTTGCATTAATGGATCTTTAGAAATCTCATAACTAAAGTTCATGCTTTAATTTCGTTGGAGATGGAAGAGTTCGTAGAAAGAAGATTGTGGTTCTGTCTTTGGTATAGAGAGAGAGAGTTGTTTGTTGCTAGATATATTGAGAAGGCTCTACTTGCTCCTTTTTTTTAAATATTTTGCTATAGTGAAGGCGTAGGCTCTACATGTGCCTTCAGTAATCCATTTTATGAATAAATTATGAACAAAGCCTATTTTGGAAGTTTTAAACTAATCTTGATCCATACAAAAGCCTCTAAAAATCAGTCTCCAACTAGCTTCAGTTGAGTCTGAATGTTAAAATGGTCGACTAACCCCATAGTTGATAAAAGTCATCCTTAGAATCCTAATAAATTAGCCAAAACTTGGCTGAAGCTAAAAGTAACATGACAGTTTGCCAGCGAAGTATAATCCGGTCTTAATGAAGCCTTTCACTATTCCCCATCACCATCTATGGTTTAGCTATCCAAGCTTGTGTAGTTGGACCCAGTGAGCCATGATTTTCATCACAAGCCTTGTTACTAGAATAAAGTTTCTAGATCACATTAGAAGGTGGACTTGAATTATATTATGCATGCGACACTTTAAAGAAGCTTCTATTGATATGTACCACTGTGTTAGATAACATGAAAGGGTCAATGATACTTAGGAGACAATTCTGGACAACTAATGAAGGTTGTAATCATAGTCGTACGCAATTGCTAGCCTAATCAGACTCATCATAATGTCGCTTTATTAGCTAGACCTATTGCATCCTTGACAAGATTTTGACTAACATATGCTGTTAGAGAACCTAGTCTATTGTATCTACTTTTGTTGCCTTACTTGCATATGAAAATGGGCAAGGAGGAGCTACACCATACATAATTCGAAGGGTGTTGCTTATGTTAAGGTTAACATCATAACCATCTGATCTAAAAGTTTAAGCTTGTAGTTATGGTGTGAGCTATTATATTTATTTTATAAAACACTTTTCCTCACTTATGAGCCGAGACTTTGACTAGGGTCTATCAATTGGATTACTTAATTAAATGGCATTGAGATTGAACACGAATGGAGAAGAATTGTTTTATTGAGTTTGAATAGGGTTTACAATACAAAGAAGAGTGTATATATATGTGTGTGCGTATGTGGTGATGATGAAATCTTAACCCCATTGGTCACTGTACCAATCTCGCGTTTACACTAATACCATGATGCTTAATGCATTGTTCATTTTGTAGTGTATCCTTAGATGGAGTGGGGTGTGAAAGTGTTGAGCAAATTTGAGCGAGAAGAGAGAGCATTTGGTATAGAAGAGTGTGTGTGGTAGATTGAGGGTAAAGGTGGTTCGTGTTCGTGTTTTGCATTAGAGAGAAGGAGAGGGAGAGGGAAAGGGAGAGAACTTTGCAATTTGTGTGTACACTGATAATGGTTGGGAAGGTAGATGAATTTGTGTGTATGGGCTTGAACTCCGACAATGAAGAAGAAGAAAGAGAGGGGAAAAAAAAATTGATAAATTAATTTTGATTTGATTTTCTCTGCTTTGATACCATGAATACAAATGGAGAAGAATTGTTTTATTGAGTTTAAATAGGGTTTACAATACAAAGAAGAGTAAATATATGATGATGATGAAATCTTAACCCTATGGTATGAAAATGATTAAAATAACCCTTACACAATAAACACAAATTATAAAAATAATATCTATGGGTGCGTAGAGATTTAAATTGATCTTCTACTCTGATATCATGTTAAGGTTAGCGCATCTGATGTAAAAGCTTAAATTTGTAGATATGGTGTGAGCTATTATATTTATTCTATGATAGTTTAGATGCAATGTGATACCATGTGTTATAATATTTTTCCACTAGGGAATTAACTTAGTACACTATATAGGATGATCCTCTAGGAAAATGATAGGAATCAAGTTAGGATTGATCAAGTTCGTGCGAAGAGATGGGGGGAGAGAGAGAGTAGAGGATAAAGTTATTTGTGGTTATGTTGTGTGGCCTGGTTTGTCCCAACCATGTGTTAAGAAAGAGGAGAGTATATAGGTTGGTAGTGCATAGAGTGGGGTATAGAGATATTTTCTTTCTTCTCAAATTAATTGTTTCATTACTTGTTGAAGTTATAACTCCCGCAAGGAGCGATTGATTTAATTGCTCACTTTGAGGATTGATCTTTGTACTATTTTCTTATCTTCATAGAACTATTTGACCTTTATCCTAGCAACTAGTCTGACCTTTCGAAGCAAAGGGTGGAGTACTGTTTGATAGGTGTCTGACCATGAGCATTGGAGGATGGAGTGAAGACACTTGAGGCATATATGAAAGAGGTAATTAATGAGTTGAGGTTGATCAAGATGGAGAGTGCAAACAACAGGCCCATATGGTGAAGTTAACTGAAAAATTGAGCTCCATCTAAGATCTAACATCAACTGTCTCTTTTGTTAAAGAGAGAAAATGCTCTCTCCTTTGTCTAAAAGAACCCCCATTAAGTTAGTTTTTTTACTTCGTCTTCTCCACCCTTTTCCCTTCTCCGATCTTCTCCCGTTTCTTCACCTCTCTCTCCTCTCTTTTCTCTTCTCCTCCTCCTCTCTCTCTCCTCTCCTGTTGTTTTAGTTTCCGTCTTTCCCTTTTCCTCTTTTTTCTTTCCTCTCTCTCCATCCCTTGCACTCTTTTCGACTTGTCTAATCGTTCCTCCTCTTCTTCTTGCTTCTTTCCTTTCCTTTCTTCTCTCTCTCCCCTCTTTTTTCTTTCTCTTCTCTCTTCGTTTCTATCAGAACCATTTTATCCTTGGTTCCCTTTCCAGCTCCATCCTTTCTTGTTCTCCTTTCCCTCCCTTTTTCCTTGTTACCATGTCTTTATGAAGACCTTTGTTCGTAGGAGGAGGAAGATCTTCTTCCATGAGTCTAGGTCTCGTGCTCTTGTTTTAGCAGCGGTTGGTGGCCAACGTTGAGCTTTAATAAGTCTCGTTTGTCTTCTTCTTGAGCGGCTCTTTTGGAGGATTTGTCTACTAGAGGTGATAGTGTGGTTTCTGGAGCTCCTAAGGCTGTTGTGGAGGATTTTGTTTCAAAGAGTGTAGAGGAGTTGGTCAAATCAATCAAGAATCCTAGAGGTTCTTCTCCCACAAACGCTTTTTCACCAATTTGTAAGGTTTTGGAGTCCGTTTCTGACTCAACTCTTAAAGAGATGGCTAAAGTCACCAAACCACCATTCTCTTATGCTGAAGCAGTTTCTGGTCCTATGTCTTTTGTAAAAGTTGTGGAAGGGCCAAAGAAAATCAATATAGCTCTTTAGTTTTTTCCGCCTTCTCAAGTCAATGACAGAATAATGGTTAAACATCCTCCTTCTGTGTCGGAAGCGGGTGAAAGAATTTGGAGAAACACCCCTGTAGGCTATTTTTTGGGAAAGAAAACCTTTCTTTCCCCATTGTGCAACGTATTGCAAAATCTATTTAGGGTAATGAGGGGCTCCTGGAGGTATTATCAAATGGGTATGGTTACTTCATTTTCAAGTTCGTTGATGAAGATCCTCTCCACGAGATTTTGTGACAACCTTGGTTCTTTTCAAATCGTTTGCTTGTATTGGGAAGGTGGCGGATTGGTATGGCTCCCAATAGCGTTCACCCTCAAAAAATGTTGGTGTGGGTGAAACTTTGGAGGGATACCCATGAAGTTCTTACACAATGAAGGTGTTGGTTATGTTGTTAGTGCAGTTGGTAAGCCGTTACAAGTGGACATTGTTACTGTCATTAATTCGCGTGTGCATTTTGTTCGTGCTTCAATGGAGATGGAGGCAGATGGGGAGTTCATTAAAGATTTTGACATGGAGTGTGTGGTGGTTCAGTTTATAGGGTTGATGTGGAGTATTAAATCCTTCATCCCAGATGTGTGTATTGTTGTGTATTTGGACACAATAATGCTAGATGTCCAAAGCAAGTGTCACGGGAAGACACAATGGAGGCTAAAGCGAACCTTGGTTCTAGTGACCAAACTGTTGATAAGGCTTGTCCTCATGATTGCAAACATATTGAGGAAAATGTGAGTGTTGTTCCCTCCACTAGTAAAGGTGGTGTTATTAAAGAAGGGGATAATCAGATGTGTGAAACTGACATACCTTTTACCTTGGCAAAGGGAAATCTGCTTTAATGCAGGAAAGTTTGGAGATTAGCAGTCTTCTGGTAAATTGTCCAATGCCTTTTGAAAGCTAGTCTTTCAGCATATAATGTTGTTACTCAATCTGCTCTATGCTTCTCTGAGGAATCTGGAGTCATGGGTGATAACCCAGGGAATGGAGAGGAGAGGATTGCATCCTCTTCAATGATGCCATCTAGGGTTGGTGAAACCCCGAGTCCATCGCATATGCTTGGCAATGACCATGTTTCTAATCCTGTCTTGGTTGATACAAAGGAGTCGAGGAAAAAAAGGGCAAAAGAGAAGAAGCATAGTGAGATGGAGGTTGTGGGTGAATCTTCGCCTTCACCTTCCATCTAATGTGTCATTGTTGGGTGACTTTGTTTCTTTTCTTTTTGTATGTATATATGTTTTTTGGTTTTTGGAATATTAGGGGTCTAAATGATCTTAAATGTAAAGAAGTTATGAGATTTTGTTAGGAGCATCTTCTCTCTCTTTTTGGTATATTTGAAACAAAAGCTAAAGCTTCCACCACTCAAATAATCTGAATCGTATTTTTCCTAATTGGTGGTTGGAAACTAATGGTTATGGACAATTGTGGATGGGTTAGGACCCAAGAGTTTGGGATGTAAAATTTCTGAAGTCTATTGAACAAATCATCCATTGTTTATGTTCCTTTTTAGGTAGAGATAAAAGCTGTTACATAACATTTGTATATGGGGCAAATGAAGTTGTGTGTCGTAAAGAGTTGTGGAGTGAGTTACTAAGTTTAAAAGCAATAATCTCAAATGTTTGGATTGTTTTGGGGGGTTTTAATGAATGTAGAAGCTTGGAAGATAAAGTAAGAGGAAATATTTTTGTCACTGGTGGAATGGAAGACTTCAATGACTTTTATATGTAAGCTGATTTGGAAGAAATTCGTTCTTCAGGTTCTCTTCACACTTTGTTCAACCATTGTGTATCTAAACCAATACTCAGGAGACTTGACATGGCTTTGTAAATCAAGTATGGCTGGACCGGTTTACTGCTTTTGAGCACTTGTAGATAACCCTGGTCTTTTTGACCATCTCTTATTCGTGTTCTTTTACACGTGTAGGACTTGAAGAGGAAAACTTGTTTTAAGTTCTTCAATTTTTGGATTAACCATCCGACTTCCTTCCATTATCAAGAAAGTGTGGAATAGATCGGTTGAGGGTGCCTCTATGTTTTAGGTAGTCTCCAAACTCAGATTGCTAAAAAGTGAGCTTAAGAAGCTAAATCGGCGGGACTTTTCAAATATCCAACAACGTACTTGTGATGCAAGAGAGAAGCTCTTGGATTGTCAGAACTTGAATCGCTCCAACCGTTGATGGCTGATTGGGATCTTGAAAAGACTTTATTTAAAACTATTATGTTCTTAGTGCAGCGGAAGAGAATTTTCTTAAACAAAAGTCAAGGTCAATTGGCTTAAACTAGGTTATAGAAACTCGAAGTTCTTCTTTCATTGCTTGCAACAAAAAACACATAGAAAGTCCATTCGTCCTCTTGTAAATGTTGAAGGTATCGAGTTTCATCACATGAGAATATCAAGGGGATGGTGGTGGACTACTTTCAGTCTCTTTTCAATGAACCGAGGCCTGTTGAGGACCTCTCTTTAAGGATTCAACAGTTAATCTCTAAGAAAGTGAGTATAGATGATTTAGAGTGCCTCACTAACCAGTGAGTGAAGACGAAATTAAATCAGTTTTTTTTTTTTTATATGGGTCTTGATAAAGCCCCGGGTTCGGATGGATACAATACTAATTTTTTTTGCAAGGCCTAGAGCATTATTGGAGAAGACATTTGCTTAGCCATTCGTGATTTCTTTGCCACTGGGACGTTTTTGAAATCCATTAATATCTCACTTGTTCCTAAGGTGGAGAACCCGTCTTAGTTGAAGAATTTCAGACCTATTTGTTGTTGCAATACTATTTATAAATGCATATCCAAGATTTTGGGAAAGACAAAAACTTGTTCTCTCCTATCTTGTGGGTAAGGAGCAAACAACCTTTATTCAAGGTAGAAGGATCATGGATAATATCCTAGTGGCTCAGGAGCTACTATGGGGTTACCATAAGAATAATCTTGGTGCAAGATGTGCTATAAAGGCAGACATTACGAAGGCATATGACAATGTTCGCTGGTGCTTTCTAGAACAAACCTTGGTAGCTATGGTTTCCCCTCTCAACTCATAAATTGGATTATGTAACGTGTTACCACCCCAAAATTCTCCATCAATCTTAATGGAGAGTGAGTTAGTTTCTTTCCTAGCTCACGTGGTCTTCGCTAGGGTGATCCTATATCCCCTTACCTTTTTGTTTCAGTTATAGAAGTGTTCTCCTGCCTTATGGGAGAAATTGGAAAAAAACGAAGAATTCTCATACCATTGGTGTTGACGAAGAGCGAAGCTTAACCATTTATGCTTCGCAGATCATGTCATGATATTTACTAGAGGTGATACAAGATCTGTTGCTTTGGTTATGGAAGCATTAGAGGATTTTTTCTACTTATCTGGGTTCAAAGCAAGCCATGAAAAGAGTAATATATTCCTAAGTGGTGTAAATAAGATTTTAAAGGAGGAAATTCAACATAATTTCCAGGTAAGGAATTTGCTGGTGAAGTACTTGGGGGTGCCTTTGTTTCCTCCAAACCTAACAAGTTCACTTGCTAATTTTTGGTTAAAAGATGTAGCAACCGTATTAATCTTTGGACAAGCAAATTCCTTTCCTATGCGGGGCGCATCTAACAGGTAAAAAGTGTCCTTTTTTCTATCCAAGTCTATTTGTCCTCTATCTTCATCCTCCCAAATAGTATATACAAAGAGTTGACCAAGAAGATGAAAAGGTTTCTATGGAATGGTAGTGATGAAAAGAGAGGAAAGGCGAAAGTTGATTGGGATATCGTGTGTAAACCAAAAAACGAAGGAGGCTTAGGAATCATTGATTTGGTGACTCGGAACAAGGCAGCTCAATTGAAACATATTTGGTATTTATGCTCAGATGTATGTGACTCACTCTAGCCTTCTTGGGTCAAATCTGAGCTCCTAAAGAAGAAGAATTTCTGGTTTGTTAAAAATCCTTCCATTGCGTCTTGGTCATGGAGGAAGATTTTATAGCTTCGACCTCTTGCATGCTCCTTACTCAAATGGAAGATGGGAAATGGGAACCGTATCTCACTTTAGTATGATGAATGGTATCCAAGTGGAGTATTAGTGGATTGGTTAGGAGAAAGAGAGATATTTAGATCTAGTTTTTCTAAAGAAGCTAGACTCTGCTGTATGATAAATGAAGGGGAATGGGAGTGGCCCGACAGTGATATATGGAGTTGCATTAGAAGTGATTTGACAAATGATTGTAATCCAATTCTACTCATAGACGACTAACTAGTATGGAAAAGGAACGCAACTAAAGGACTAACTATAAAAGAAGCTTACGACCTCATTCGAGTCCATGCGGATAAGGTTACTTGGCACAACTTTGTTTGGTGTAAGAATATAGCACCAAGATACTCTTTTTCCCTTTGGTTGGTTACTCATAAGAGATATATGACCCAAGACTAGTTAGTTCGTTGGGGAGTTATAAATAATAATTTCAGCTTTTTGTATAAGAGAAGAGGAAACCCATGATCATTGTTTACTTAAGTGTCCCTTTGTGGTAGAGGTATGGAAGTTATTGAAACTTAAAGTAACCAAGTGTAAGTATTTTCCTCCAAGTGCTGCAAATATTCGGGAAGTCTCTACAATTGGGAGACAAAGGATGTCCTTACCTTGGAAAATCATCACCGGCTTGGTTTTTCACTTTATTTGGAGAGAAAGAAATGAGAGAAGAGTGGGAATAGATTGTGGAGTATTGTTGATATAGCTAGGTCTATTTGTTCTTGTTATTTTGCTTGTATAAGCCCAAATGCATTGTAATTGCCGAATACTCGACTTTGATATCGTTTTGATCTTTGGTGCTGTGTTCGAGTTTTCAGGTTTCTTGTTTTAGTTTTTGGGGCTTTTTGTTTCAGCGTTTTGACGCTTTCTTCTGTAAAGTTTTCTTTTTCTAAAAATTAATGAAAATCTGACCTTACCAAAAAAAAAAAAAAAGGAAAAATCAGTCATGGAGAAATACATTTAATGACAAGGGGTAGTGTAGTGAAGTAGTGCTGGTGGAATCAAACCTCTATTCAAAAGCAATAATTTTGTGCTAGTTGCCCTCTGTGGAGCTTTGAAGGACAACAATAGAATTGGCTTTCCATTTATTGGGAAATGATTTTGAACTTTTTTATAAGAAAGTTGTGGAAAATAAAGTTACTGATGCCCTATCACAATAGCATGATGAGTTTGAACATGGGTTGCTTTCAGGTCCTACTTGGACTGACTAAGATGCTACATAGGCTGATGTATTAGCTGACCCTATTGGCTACAGTCTATTAAAGATGGGTTCCTAGGTATTAGTATTCATTTTAGTCATAGGGTGCTCTTTTATGGGGTTCACTTGGTTCTTTCAGCTCAATTGAAGTAGGTGTGCAATCTTTTGCTTGAATTTCATTCCACTCTTAATGGGGCCACTCTAGGGCCTTTTGCCCATATAAGAGATTGATCGATGTTTCATATTAGATTGGCATGAAAAGCACAATCTATGATTTTATATGCATGTTTATTTTATGTCAACACAAGAAGTCTCAATTTGTATCACCTATGGGTTTTATTATAGCACTTTCCCATTCACCATGCGATTTGGGAGGACGTTTCATTAGACTTTATTACTATACTTTCCAATTTGATGGGCTTATGATGTGATTCTGGTGGTTGTTGATTGGCTCGTTAAGCGTGGCCATATCCTTGTACTCAAACATCCTTACATTGCTAGAGTGGTGGCTTCTTTATTCACTCAATGGGTTGTGTATCTACATTGTATTCCTTGAGCCATTGTCATAACGCTGCATTGTTTTCATTTTTGAGTATTTTGTGGGATGAATTATTTTTGACTTGGAGGTTCTCAACTACACATGAGCACCTCTCACTATTTAGAGTTTGATGGACAAAGTGAGGTGCTAAGCAGGTGTTTGGAAGCTTATTTGAAGTGTTTTGCTTCAGTTCAACCGGGAAAAGGAAAAAAATTTTACTATTTTTAAAAAAAATTGTGGAAATGCCACTAGAAAGAAAATATTTCTAGTTTTAGGCAACTTGATCTCATCCTTGCCTGACCTCGTCTCTAGAAGAGAGGAGGTTCATTCTAAGTAATGACTTTGTCTCTTGGAGAAACGAAGCTATCAAGACCTCGTCCTTTCAAGAGACGAGGTCAACTCTACCATCACACAAGTTCGTTGAAAATCATAAATGACCCCTTGATTGCATATTAATTGTTATAACTTGTCAAAATCATATAGAATGAGCTATATAGATCATTCATTAGCCATCATCTACCATGGCTAAGCAATTTACAGACTTCATAACCCAACCACAAAAGTATTCCCAAACCCCAAGCAATCAAAAAACTCAGTGCTAAACCCAATTCATTCTATCATAGCAAAATTGTAAAACCATTCACAGCAAACATTAAAAAAATTCAGAATATGGAAGAATTGAATGAATGGTGTGTTAAATACATGAATGTTATGTTAATTACAAACATCAGTGAGAGAGAAGAAGAATCTATAATATACAAGAATCAAAAAAGATAAAAATCTACACAACGGCTATTGCTGGGTGTCCCGCCTCCCTCTTCTTCGTCTGACAAATGTCCGGGAATGGTGTACGCTGGTGGACATCTTAATGAGGAAGCTCCATGGTCGGATCCACCCGAGTGAGTGTGGCATCCCTATCTTCACCACCAGCACCATAAGGATGAAATGGGACTGGGTCTGGCTCCACCTAGGTGAGTCCCTCCCTCATATCATGTGGTGGTGACGGTCGTCTCTTTGTGGAGCGAGGGGAGTGTGGAACTCGATGTATGCTATGTCTGCCATGGGGGCTCATGTAGATGAGCTTATGATGATGATGATGATGCATTAGTCTCGAAATGAAGAAAATGTGGAAGGCTTGGCTCATCAAATATATGTTCATGCGAGGCGAAGGCTCGTCTTTGATATGTACACCTCAGGCTCGCCCTTGCTCTTGACCCCGACCCGGACCCGGACCCGGACCCGGACCCGGACCCGGACCCGGACCCGGACCCGGACCCGGACCCGGACCCCGACCCCGACCCCGACCCCGACCCCGACCCCAACCCCAACCTCGACCCCAACCCCGACCTCGACCCTATCCTCGCCAATGCCTCTCTTTAGCTGGCCACCATCTCTGTACACGTTGAGGTTGTAGGTCTGCAGGTGCAGGTGCAGGTGCTGGTGCTGGTGCTGGTGCTGGTGCTGGTGCTGGTGCTGGATCATTTAAATTAAATCCCATAAACTCATCCACTACACGAATCACATCTCGTGTAGTGGATGGAGTGTCCTCTCGTGGCATGTCCGAGACTCTATATAGATAAAATCTGCCTGCAAGCGAGAGGAAATAAGTAGATCAGTGAATAACAAATATAGTTTAAATCCATATATAGTTTATATAGTCAGTGAACTTACTATATACCGAATAATGGCTCTTGTATGACTGATCCAATGACCGGTGATCGCATAGTACCAGTTGAAATAATCTACAGATGTGCTAGTGGGAATATCTAGTACCTCGACAATGTGATCTCGCCAGCCATCCCACGCAGCTATCCATCTGGCCTGCTCCGATGCTTAGTTCCACTTGGAATGCCCTTGTAAGTTTAGCTCATGTAGGGCTTTTATATCAATTGGATGGTCGGGAATCCCCTGGAAACCACCAAGCTATTTGAGCACCCTATCTGGGTAGTAGTGCTCGACAATGTGAAAGCAAACCAAAGGGACTTGAGCACGATATATGTCACTGCCTACTCAGCAATACACAGGGAGGGAATCCATAATAATAGTATAGGGGCTCAAACATCCTATAGAAGAAAGAAAAGTATAGTATACATTAGGAAATACAACACAACTCTATACATGTGAACATACAAAATATACGAACCGTTACCTGGCTAGAAAGCTGTCTATCGAAACACTCCCTATACTCGAATAACAATGTGTGGGGGAGCGACATCGAAAGTAGCACCCCAATAATTGATTAACGAGCAATCTACGGTAATTGATGTGATCTGTTGTCACAGCGGAGCGATGTGTGGGAAGTGCTCCCATGCCCAGATCTGGAGGACTACTAGGGGTCTTGTTATGTCACCGTCTCAAAATGAGAAGCCATGCATAGTTGCCTGTTTAGCTATGCCAAGCAAGCTGCTCCCCATGCGAATTGCCCTGCTCTCTCCAAGTCATCAAGCAGCTAGACGTACATAATGTGAACCATATTCAACGATTTGTCTGCAACAATGAAGCCCCCCCAGTAGCAGTCGAATATATGCTCTAGCATATCGCCAGAGTGTGATGTCATCTGCCTGATTAGATAGCACTCTGAAGTGTATATCCAACCATGACATCTTTAGCCGGCCATCATCCATGTCCACATCGGCCTGTGGTCTAACTCTTAGTAACTGGTGGCAACTCTGACCTCAATCCGAGATGTGCCGGAAATTGCATGGCCATTGATGAGTAGGCTGATGAGTGCACCAATTTTCTGTAATGTCACATTCCATTCTCCCACCGGCATGTGAAATGTGTATCTTCTGACGCCATCTCTCTACCAGAGTTGTAATAAGGTGCCAATCTAACTGTACAAACGGTATCTGAGCAGCACCTATAAAACCGATATGCGATAGAAATTGAACAAGTCTCTCATCTAAGACTATAGGCATGCCATTTTGCCTTCTGAGCTTCGCCTCTCTATGGTGACAATATAACACCACGTGCTTCTGTATTTGAAAACAAATCCATGACTTGATTTGTGTTATTGGATGAGGAAATAATCTTACCTGTCCCTCCCATGCCAGCCTTGATCTGTGAACAGGCTGCCCTGTAAGTACTGAATCATCGAGCAGTCCCGGATCCATCAGTAATGAAGAAAGTAGGAATAGTGTTAGCAGAAGCATATGTAAAAGAAGAAGCAAGAATATATGAAGTATGTGATGTAAATGTAGCAAAAGAAATGATATGAACCAAACAAATACCACTACGACTCGACTGGCTTGTGAGAGGCCTACTAACCGTTCGGTTAATAGGACAACTTCTGATGTTGTGGCTTGTCTGCCCACACGAATCGCATAAATAACCTTGTGGGCCATCTAGAATATCCATCTTATTTGGAATCGTTTTTTTCTTGGCTTACCCCTTTTCCTAATAAGTCTTGGGATGGGGTGCTACTTTGGATGTCGAGAAGAGTCCAATTAGCCTTATCTGCTGCAGGTATGAAGGATCGCTTATACATCTGCAGCTGATTCTCTCATCTGTACCATTGCCCTACTTGGCCAACACAATCCATGTGCAGAGTTTTCATTACTGCTATTGCATGGGAGCATGGGATTCTATACGTCTACCATTTATTGCATATGCATCTACCTGCTCGTCACTCCACTTTGTGAATGTGATCCTCCTTTTGGCCATACATTGTAAGGCGCGGAGTGGTTACAACCTCAAATACTCGTTCGTGGTAGTCGAAACACATTACCCGATGAGCACTTGCAATATTGTTCCGCCTTTTAAACTTCGTCGCAGCATACGATGTAAGCAACATACCCAAATTCATTGCTTCGCTAGCCTCCTGTCTTTGTCTATTGAATATGGAGTTACAATTATAGAAGCTCTTCTTTACTAATGCTGCCATAGGTAAGCATCGGGCATATTTTAGAACGGAATTGTAACTTTTAGCAATGTTTGTTGTACCAATTCCGAACTTTACGCCTTCATCATAAGATAAAGTCTACATACATGGATGCAACTAGCGAAAATATCTCAACGTTCATGGACTATTTTGCTTTGCTGCATTGAAGTAATCATGAAACTTTCTTATCTGCATTTAGTATGCTGCTCTTTTAACTAATTCCTCACATTTCTTGTTTTTGGCCTTCGAGTTGAAGAAGTTAGCAACATGCCTGATACACCACCACCATGGCTACCCTCTAGGCCACACAACATGCTCACCTGCAACTACACTCTTAATGCTGACATGTCGGTCAGATATTAAGTAGATGTTTGAACGGTCCTTGATAACGTGTTCCAGCAATTTTGTAAGGAACCAACTCCATGAGTCCTCTTTCTCCTCATCGACAAGACAATACGCTAATAGAACTATATGATTTGTCTTATGTACTTCTACTGCGATGAGCTGTTTGTGCTTATACTTGCCATACAAAAATGTCCCATCAATTGTGACTACGGGTCTGCAAACAATTAACAGATACAACTTATTTCATCAATATTAATCAATTGTAAATAAATATAAGCATATATCTAAAACATAACTACAGTACTGGAACGTTTCAATGTAAGGGCAAATGCCCAAAAGAGTTTGTCAAGGAATATGTGTCCTGCTGTGTTCGAATCTACAATTCTCCACTCAACCTTTGTTCGTGGATTTGCCTCTGTTATCGCATTAAGCATATGCAGGAGCTCAACATATGACTGTTCCCAACTTCTATACACCTGTTCAATAACTTTTTGCTTTACCTCACGAATCCTTCATATGAAATTGTACCCAAACTCTTTCAAGATGGTTAATTGTAGGTCTTTCGCCCTCACATTTGGAGAATTACAAATCTCCAGTATAATGCACCTAGAAATGCTAGTCGAGTCTAACTGAGAGTGATCTTGTCTAGTGATTTCATCCAAGCAGGTGTGAGGTTCTTCATATTTGGTGATGTGAAACCACCCACCATACTTCTTGTAACTACCTCTGACTCTCCACTTGCAATCCTTATTATAAACATCAGTACATTTAACTGCCCATGACCTTAGGTCTAAGTCCACCATCTTGAAGTTGTAATGATTCGATATATGTTACATTTTAATTATCCGTATGAGATAATTTTTAGTCTTAAACCGCATCCCATCCTTGAATTGCCGGTACTCATTTCTCACTCAGCATCAAATGCAGCATAACTACTACCAACTTTAGCAATGAAAAAAGGTATTGGCACTGAGCTCCCAATTGCAGCAACATCTGTGGGAGCCACAAAACGGTGTTAGTCATTTCTATTACGTTGTACGCCGATTACAGTATTTACCTGGGGAAAAGCTACCGCATTATCATATCCATCATCATCATAGTCATCACCGGATTCACTTGTTGTGGAGTCTTGTATCACATCAATATCGTGATCATATGCCCAATCTGGTGCAGTATTTTCAAAGTTACCCATCTGCACCTGTGCGCTACCTATCGTTGTATTGGAGTTAAGTTTAAGTCTACTAACCTTTTTGCCAACATTTCCATCAATACCCATTTTCCCTGCAGGTGCCTGAGGCAGATCGTCTCAAATATTTGCACATACATAGGCACCGACCCCTCAGTGTACACCAACATGTCATGTGCAGCCTCATCATCAATAATTAGAGTAACATTGTAGCGTAGCGTCCTATCTCCAATAGCTATCTTATGATACAGCTCAATCCGATGTGTAGACCTATTTACCTTAAGTCTATTATAAATTATACAAAGTATTTCCTCATATGTTGAGTTCTTACTAATATTGACTACTGCAACTGGTCGCTTATCATAATCAAAACCATTGTTCCCTTCCACAATGTTGCGATGAGTGTATAGTACAAACTTGATCTTATCCATTTTCTCTCCTCACTTACCCTGTTATCTCATAAAACATAAGGTGAATATATGAAATTCGTACCATGACTTATCTATCGCACTCATATAATATTTAAGCATATTTACTAATGTTACTATATTTACCTCAGTCATCTAATAGTATATTATCAATATATATGATGTATAGAAATATGATTTCATTATTTGATTCATGATTTCAAAAACTTAATACTATAATCACAATTACATTAATTATACAAAGAAAACTACAACACCCAAAAAAAAAAAAAAGAGGGAAAAAACGGAAAAAAAATTGTCCTTTGCTCTGAATGGAAGGAGCAGCGATAGGGACCAAAAAAAAAAAAAATAAATAAAACACCACTCCAAGCTCGTTTTCCAAACCCATACCATAATACAACAATACTGATAGTAAATGTAGGATCTCAACATCCAATGCAACATCACAAATATATGAAATTCGCGCGAAAATTATAAACGAAATTACCTATTGATTTTGGGATTTTTCGCACAAAACTCTTGACTTCTACACGATCTTATCACTTCCCCAACACCTGATAATCGATCCAACTCTAAATGGTGCTTTGATTTTGCGTCAATCACAATTGGGAAATTAGGGGCTGAGGTTTCGATTTGGGATTTGGGAATTTTAGAGAGTATTCTGCGAGTAAAATGAAGAAGACGAGGCCTTATTATGAATATAGAACTTGACAACCTCGTCTGTTGAAGAGACGAGATCCTTAGTGAAGGACTCGTCTCTTGAAGAGATGGGGTTAATGCGGAACATTGACCTCGTCTTTTGAGAGACGAGGTCAAGTTGCCAAAACTGGGAATATTTTCTTTCTAGTGGCATTTCCGTAACTTTTGTTTTAAAATACTAATATTTTTTTTTCCTTTTCCCCAGTTCAACGTCATTCTTCATGGCATCCTTGGACTGAATATTTGTTCAATACACCATAGCATACTTGGTCAACGGGACCCCATTTTGATTTGTTTATGGGCATTCTTCTTGCTGAAGATTTACGTTTAAGGCAAAACTTCTTATAGCAGTCCATGATGAGTTTTTTGCTCAACAAGAGGTGTTGTGCCAGTTGTGTTTCAATTTACAACATGCATAAATCCTGATGGTGAAGTTGAGAATCATGATCACTATGATGTTCAATTTGATGTCAACGTTTGGGTTGATTGGAAGTTGCAGCCACTAGAATTATTACAGTCCGTTCACTTGATATGAATGGCTATTTATTTCTTCCTCGTTCGACGTAGAGCTGATATTACGGTGTTCACTTAAAATAAATGATAATTCATAATGAATTGCTGTTATGTAAAATAATGGATTGCAACTCATGTCTCTAATCCATGAATTATCATTCAATGATCTTTTTTCAATTTTGTCTTAAATACCTTTATATTAAAAATAACACTTATACAATTATCCCTTTTTTTGTAATAAATACAAGGGACATTATAGATATTTTACCTTGTACTCTCATAATTACTTATTTTACTTTCTATACTAAGTGAATATTGTAATAGCCATTACAATTCTATTAAATTTCTTTTGAATTGGAATTCCATTCCCTCCTTATTTCATTCAGCGAAATAAACGGGCTGTTAGTGTTTCTTCGTGTCTCTCTCAGGAGCTTGCTGCTTGTTCCTTTCAAGCCTTTTCATGTTATAGAGCATGCTGGTCAGGTGGCTTATTGTTTGTTGCTTCCTCCTAGCTCATGCATTCATCCTTTATTCCCCGTACACTTCTTAAGAAGTCTATTGGTGCAGATCCTACCAAATCTACTCTCCTTCCCGAGCTTGATTCTGCCTTTGTTTCTGCTTTGTGTCCTTCTTGAGTGTTGGGTTGTTTTTGTCTCTGCGATAATTCAGGAACGCATCAAATGCTTGTGAAGTGGGAAGCTTCTTCACCAGATGATGCTACTTAAATATATATAGCTTCCTTAATCTTACAGTTTGCTCAGTGTAAACTTGAGGACAAGGTCAATGCTAATTAAGGGGGTATAGATGTGTTCCTTAATGCTGGCCTCCTGATTCACACGTATACACAAGGAGACACAGGGGCTAGCTGAGTTAGTAAGTTTGTCAGAGGCTACTTGAGTGTCTAGAATATTGTAGTATTGTGAAGAACATTGTTAGTTTTTGCCATGCTAGTGACAGCTGGCCTATGTAGTTAATACTAAGCATTAAGTATAAGTACTTTACTTGTAATAGATAGAGGTATTCTAGAGATTTAGATACACCTAAGTTTGTAATAGAAGATCTATCATCTCTCGTGAAGCTTTCATAGCCAGAAATTGTGTAGCCCTTTGATTTTCATCAAAAATTACCTAATTTTTCTCTAAACACAGCAAGAGTTGGAAGATGCCCAGCTAGATATGATATCTGAAATTCTAGTTGGTCTCCTGATTTAGCATAGCTATTTCAGTTATAAATTTTTTTTTATCTTGTTACTTAGCATATGTTGTAAAAATCTATTAGAATCTTGTCTGTACCTTTCAGTTAGGGATTTTTTTGTACCTTTAATTTAGGGATGTACAACTATCTACTAAGTTTAGAATGTACGCTATACATATATATAAGAACATGAACTGTTCTTCCTCAAAGTAATGAAAAACATATTGAATCCCATATTGGCATAGTTGTATAATGATTTGTTTATGGTTGATTCTTATTGTTTGGTGAGAATGATATACAAAAGGAACCTCCCATAGCACCTTGGGTAGCTTGCTAACTAGGCTTTGCTCTCATTATATAGAAATTTGTACATATTTATTTGTTATCAGCAACATTACAATTTTTGATAAAAAAGTAAACACTGTACTTAGGTTATCTTATGATCCCAACAAATCTTCAAACCAGGCAATTAAATGTTGTATTACATCAATGCTGATGCTCATAATGTTGGACTTTAAGACATTACTAGAAAAATTCTTTGGTGACTGCATTGTTATACATCTGGATATCTCTAACCCTAAAATTTGAGTTTGTGCGTCTAACATTTATGATTTGATTTGGAATATTTGATATGTAAAACCTATAATTAATTTTTGGTACTGTTTTTAACTGCATAAAATTAGTTGCATGTAGAATGTTTTTGGTAAACAGTTGCATGTGTAAGTTGTTTTGGATTTGTTGGTTAAAAGTTAATTTGAGCTCACTTCTGTTTTTCCCTTTCAGGGAAATGGTCGCTTATATTGCTAATACATTAATTTTTATGCTAAGGTAAGTTTTAGTTTGCCATGCTGATCTTTTTACATACTTTCTCTCTGATCTTTTGCAGTTATAGCAGATATGATTCTAGTTTCACATTCATGCATATGAACAGAGTGAGGAAATGTTGGTCCATATTCATTGATACATGACTTCTTGAGATTCTTACACAAACCAAACGAGAAGGGCATAAAAGCTTCAAAATATTTATCAAGTTTATGTAGATTAATTGCACCTGAAAAATAGTATCAAATGACTGCAAAACTCTCAGAAAAGAATTCATTCCCCTACACCACCATAAAAAACTTTCCTTCCAAAAGTAAGAACTACACTACTTTATTTATACCCGCTCACTTGCTACATTAATCTTATTTATTTTCTATATTTACAAGTCACTCCTTACGTCAACTCTTTGTTTTTAATCAGTCCTTAGGCTCTTCTTTTTCCTTGTGTAAACCCAAAATATCAGTGGTATATCAGCAGGTCTACTTGCTCCATCTTGGAGTTAATGTATGCACTCAATGGATTAACTTTATAGCACCATTGATTTCTCATTAATACCTTAGGCAAACCCTACTGCATTTGAGTGCCACAGCCTTGCTGGCAACAAGATGGATTTTGGTTGATTTACGGAGTTGCTCTCTGGAAGTGCCTAGTACTATCTGCTACCATCTTTATGTATGATGAGGTTGTAGCTCACGTTTACGTCCACTAAAGTGTATCTTGGAGTTTGTGCCAAACATGGATTTCCTTTGGAGTCTCTGCTTGATTTGTAATTATACATTCTTAAATCATGTATAAAGATAATCATGAGTAGCATTATATGTTTGGACATGCATATATAGTCTGGATAGGTTTAAATTATTATTCATTGTTTGATATGGATACTAGATAGGAAAAAACATTGAATATGGACTAAATGAAATGACATTGTTTAGTTTGAATCCTAATTGGGTTAAGGTTGAATATTGTTAAGGTTAGTATTACAACCATCTAATCTAAAAGCATAAGCTTAGCATCACTCCTTCTCACTTGTGGGCCGAGATTTTAACCAGCCCAGTAAAGTGGACAACTTAATTAAACGGGATTGTAATGAGTGTGCAGAAGTTCGAATTTACAATCTTCTACTCTGATACCATGTTAAGGTTAGTGTGAAAAAGGAATAAAATGTATATTTTTGATATATTCTTAATAAAACATTTACACAATACATAGGTATTTATATACGTACAAGAGGTATAACTCTACCAAATCTACCTACCAACTCTACCTACCAACCTTATCTACTTTACATACAACTCTACACTCCCCCTCAAGCTGGAGCATACAAATCATATGCACCAAGCTTGTTACAAATATATTCAATACGAGAACCTCTTAAAGATTTAGTCAATATATCTGCAAACTGATTATTTGAATTAACATGACTAGTGAAGATGCAACCAGATAAGATCTTTTCTCGGATGAAGTGACAATCAATCTCTATATGCTTAGTTCTCTCATGAAAAAACTGGATTGGAAGCTATATGTAATGCAGCCTGGTTATCACAAATTAGCTCCATTTGTGAAGTTTCACAAAATTTTAACTCCTCAAGCAACTGTTTCAACCAAATCAATTCACAAGTTGCCAAAGCCATGGTACGATATTCTGCTTCTGCACTTGATCTAGCAACAACATCTTGTTTCTTACTTTTCCAAGGTACCAGGTTGCCTCCAACAAGAATACAATACCCAGATGTAGATCGTCTATCAGATGGAGAACCTGCCCAATCATCAGCATCAGAATATCCAACCACTTTAGAGTGACCATGATCCTCATATAGTAAACCTTTACCAGGAGCATTTTTCACATATCTAAGAATTCTGATCACTGCATTCCAATGACTAGTACAAGGAGACTGAAGAAATTGACTGACAACACTAACTGCAAAACATATATCAGGTCGAGTAATAGTAAGATAATTGAGTCTTCCAACCAAACGACATATCTCCCTGGATCTTCAAAAGGCTCCCCCTGTCCTGGTAACAACTTCACATTGGGATCCATAGGAGAATCCACAGGCTTGCAATTAAGCATCCCCGTTTCTTCCAGTATATCTAAGACATATTTTCTTTGAGAGAGGACTATACCAGAACTGGATTGAGCAACTTCTATGCCAAGGAAGTATCTTAACAAGCCAAGATCCTTAGTTTGAAAATGTTTGAAAAGATGTGCCTTCAATTGAGTAATACCATGCTGATCATTACCAGTTATGACAATATCATCCACATACACTATTAAGTATATGCATTTTCCTTCAGATGTGTGCTTATAGAAAACTGAGTGATCAGGTGTACTACGAATCATTCCAAACTCCATTATAACAGTACTGAACCGACTAAACCAGGCACGTGGAGATTGTTTCAAACCATAAAGTGAACGACGAAGTTTACATACCAGATTAGACTCCCCCTGAGCAACAAAGCCAGGCGGTTGCTCCATATAAATCTCCTCTGGAGTTCACCATGAAGAAAAGCATTCTTAATATTCCATTGGTACAAGGGCCAATGGCGCATAGCTGCAATAGAGATAAACAGACGAACAGAGGACATCTTAGCAACCGAGAGAATGTAGTCACCATAGTCCAAACCATACACCTGAGTATAACCCTTGGCAACCAACCGAGCTTTGAGCCGATCAACTTTACCATCAGGACCGACCTTAATAGAATAACCCATCGACATCCAACAAGAGACTTACCGGAGGCAGTAAAGAATTGTACTCAGCTTTTAGAGATGCCCTCAGCCAAGAAAATCAGTAATTGACATACCCTTTGTCTCAGATTAAGCAGATTAGATAAACTGAGTGCAAACGCTGAATATCATTTGTATAAAGTCTCTTTGCCTGAGTCCAACATCATAGCAAGTTGAGTAATGGCTGTAGATTGGATGAAGAGATGGATCGATGGACTGCCACAAAAGACTCAGCAAAAGAGCATCAACTCTTATCCATTGATCATTATCCTTCTTCGGATCCTTCATTACATCATCCAATGTAGTGGTCAAATGGTCTTGTAAACCTTGACCGATGCACCATAAGTTCACAGCTTTAGACAAGATATGTAATTTGAATTCCCAGCAATTCTCAGTTGCAATGCAGGAGATGGAGATAAGACACTTGAAAAGGAGTAGTTTTCAAAGGAAAAGAATCAGCAGCCATGGAGAATAACCTGGAGAAAGGAAAAACCAACAGCAGACGGCACGGATGGTGGTGAACAGTGACGATGAACAGTAACGGAGTGAACAGTGCGCTCGCGATGAACAGTGACGTGGGTGAACAGCGGTGAACAGTACGCGTGAATAGTGACGCAATGAACAGTGCGCGCGTCCGGAGGTGAGCTTCCTGGCTTGGTCGTCGAGAAGAGAAGAACAACACGACGATGGAATCAAATGTGAATCTAACACGGGAAGAAAAGATCCAGACACGAACAGCAGTGAAAATTAGGGTTTTTTTTTTTTTAAATCTGTGAAAATAGGGTTTATGTTTAGGGTTTGTGTTTAGGCTCTGATACCATGTGAAAAAGGAATAAAATGTATATTTTTGATATATTCTTAATAAAACATTTACACAATACATAGGTATTTATATACGTACAAGAGATATAACTCTACCAAATCTACCTACCAATTCTACCTACTTTACATACAACTCTACAGTTAGCTCCACAATAATTTAATTTGAAAGTTCTACTCTTGTAAATATGGTGTGGGCAATATATTTATTATACAACAAATGACAAAACCCTGTGCAAACCCCCCTTGCAACAACAACAACGAAAAGAGAGAGAGAGAGAGAGAGAGAGAGAGAGAGAAGTTATACCTCTTTTCCCTATTATAGCCCATACTAGCCTTTGCTAACCTATATAACCTATCCAGAATTCTATATGGATTCCCATATATCATCTTATTTATGGCACCTTTTTTCCAAATTTATGAAATTAAACTCTAGGAGGCCCCTCTAAATCTGAAAGCCTGCTTTTACCTTGCACGCTTTGCTTTCCATCTTCTCTAGTGAAGAACAAAGTACTATATCTAGAAGTCTGTACTTTGCAGCTCAGAAGGCCACTCACTCCCTCCCCTTCAATTTTTTCCTGGTTATCTTCTCTTGCATATCCACATCACTTATGTTGTTTTGTCTAACTACACTATGCACTTAATGAAAAAGAAGTCTATGCCTAAAAATGTTTTTTGATAACAGGCGTGCCATATGTCATATCTACTTACTATAGGTTTGACTAGGAATATTGCTAAGAATTACTCTCATTGGTGCTAAAACAAGACTAAAGTTTATTGAACTTCTCTTTTTGCAGTGGAGTTGTTATAGCAGAAGGCATTCTTAGCGGTGAAGACGCTTTTAATCATGGTAATTTTATTCAGATTTGGCCTAGAACATCAGCTTAATGGATGCATGTTATCGAAAAAGTTGCCTGTCAATTTTAATGGGGGACATTTAGCTTCTGTCTTTTTTTATTAGTCAGTACTACGTTCACAGTTATTAGTTACCAAAAGAAAATCTAACTGAGTTGGATCAATGGTAATCTATCCTTCAATATTATAATTTATGAGCTGAGTAGTGGAAGGCACAACTTAATAGACATATTTTTTAGAAGCACTATGCATTTTTTTTTAATCGTCTATTTTACTTTCAATGATTGTACTCTTTTTGAGAAGAAATGTTACTGAGTGGCAATTTCAAGAACAGCCATTGGGCTGTCTCTGCAGAATTATTAAAGAGAGTTATGTACACCATTGTAAGAAAATTCATAACTTTAGATTCAGATGTCTGCTGCTCCTTATTTTTCACACTTTTTTACGCTTTGCTTGTACCCAGTAGTAATTACCAAAGAAGAAAACCTGTACTGAATAGTAACTGACCTCTTTTACTTACTAAAAAGAAAAAAGGAGTTCCTCCCTCTAGCATTTGACTTTTAACTGTCAAATGATTTTGCTTTACATGTGCCCTAGAACACCTCGGGTCTCATGGATTCTTTTGAATGCAGTGATGATTTATTATGGGCATAACTTGTTCTTCTCTACTTGTTTGTCTAGGCATCATGGTTCACAGTTGTCATGATATAATTTCCTTTCTACGCTAGTTTGTTTATGGTTTGGGCAGGTACTGGATAATTACGTACCTTGAAGGGAGGGGGGGGTGGGGGGTGGGGGGGGGTGGTGTTGGGAAGAAGTTTCTCTATGATTTGACTTGTAGATGTAAAATGATTTTGCTTTACGAATGTCCTTAATCACCTTGAACATGGCTTCTTTTCAATGTAGTGATGAATCATTCATCTGGATGTTTTCAGGAACATCATGGACATACCTTGTTCTCCTCTACTTGTATGTTCAGGCATCACGGTTCGTAGTTGTTGTACTACTTTTTCCCTTTCTGCGCTACTTTGGTTATGGTTTGGACTGGAAAGAAGCCACGATTCTTACATGGTCAGGCTTACGAGGAGCTGTTGCTTTGTCACTCTCCCTATCAGTGAAGGCAAGTTTTCGATATTCAGTTTCTTCTCATATTCCTAGAATCTTAGATCACAAGTGTGAGGTGTCTAGGATTGAGAGATTTTGACATACTCTTCTGCATTTCCTTCTGAAGAGAACTTTCTCTTTCGTGGATTATATTAAATAGGCTATTTGAGAATGCATTAATAATATTTTTTTGTAAGGATCAAAAGGAGGGGAAAGGATTATGTTTATTTTGCCTGCTTAAATAAAGAGGAAATAGATGAAATGAAGGGAATTAAATAAAAATCATTTTGTATCTTTGATCATTTTTATAGCATGCTAGATGGAAATAATGAGATTTTGCGGACATACCTGATCTTTGATGGTACAGACTATTTTATGAGTGCAGAAAATTTAATTTTTCACTCATCTCATTTTTGAGTATTTATACATAGATACACATACAATAGACAAAGGACAAAATAAAGATCTGCCATAATATCAGTAGGTATTATTCCCTTAGAAGATATAAACCGATTTGGATATAATTGATTAAAGTTAATCAGATTTTAACCATTTTTCTAGGTATATAATGGATGATGAATTTTCTTTTTTCAGAAGTTTCTTTGCTGAGGTTTCTTAGTTTAAACTGGCTTGCTTATTATATGTCAGTAATGAATTTTGTACTCTTGTATCTTTACTGTTATAAAATTTTCTCTTTCTAGATGTTTCTTTTCTGAATTTTTATAGTTATAACTAGCTTTCTTATTGTGATGTCAATAATAAATTCTGTGCTACTGTATCTTTCAGCGGTCTAGTGACATTTCCCTCCCTTCTGAAACAGGAACTCTGGTACGTTACTGAAGTTTTAAATTCACAACTTACTCTATTTATGTTCAAGTGCTAACTTCTGTTTTTGTAGTTTGTTTTCTTCACAGGTGGCATTGTATTCTTAACACTCATCATTAATGGTTCGACAACACAGTTTGTTTTACACTTCTTAGGCATGGATAAGCTGTCTGCAGCAAAGGTGACTGTGAATTTATGTCTAGTGATTCCCCCTTTAACTTACATGTTCTAAACATGATGTGGAACGCAGTAGTTTTGAGTGTAAGCAGCTTGAGGATTTACTAAAATTCAACTTACTTGTCTAAGAATCCATTGTAGAAAGAAGTAGTTTCCAGAAAAAAGAAAGCAAAAAAAAAAAAAAAAAGAAAGAAAGAAAGGGGGGTGGGAGGAAAGAGGTTTTTATCTGTTGTTTTGGTTGACGTCTCATGTCATTATCATGTCTTGGAGACCGTGATATTACTCACTACTAATGCTGCTTCTATCAATGTCCCAAGATAGACAAGCCCACCAGGAGGGAGTGAATTTGGTTTTTAGCTAAAAACATGGTATAGCAAAACTTAAGCAAAAGGAAGTAAATAGATTATTGCAAATAACTGAATGAATGAGGAGAGATAACAGCAAACATGTCCAGTTGTGACAAAGATTTGGGCCGTTGCCTATGTTCTATTGCCATCCTTTTATTCCTTGAGGACTTGGAAACCAAATCACTAAATGTATGAGGTATCAACCGAAATGCCATTAGTTTTCAACCTGATGTCTACAACTAACTTTAAGTTGCAATCTAGGCAATTTCTTTGATCACAGTCAATTTGTGTGAATGATATGCTTTAGTGCATGATCTTTCAAATGCAAAGCTTTGTACGAAAATATTGCTGTTTTTTAGAAATAAATTCGGAAATACGGCACAAACAAAAAATATTCGGAATATATGTGTCAAGGGCGTAGCTGTCACCCGTGCCTTTGACCAAACTAAAGAGGGTGCATGTGGCACACGTGCCCTATTTAAAAAATGAAGAGGGCGCAAGCACCACATGTGCCCTCCTTATAAAACAAAGAGAGCACATGTGGCACCATGCCCTCTTTGTTGAATAATACAAAGACGGCAGTACAGCAACTTCACAAGTTAGGCAAGTGCAGTGGTGATAGTTGTCATCATCATGGAGTCGCTCTTGGTGTTCAGGTCAGGAAAAAAAACAAAAACCTCATACTCACACGCTATTTATTAAAACATATTGAATTGTATTTTTGGTTTTAACTAATTAATGTGCGTGTATTTATATAATATGCAGATGACTGTGGAAGAGATGGACATATTGAATTGGAAGATACAGATGTGGAGATTTCCTCAGAGACAAAACATGACATGAAATGCCCACTATGCCGTGGAGCTGTTCATTGCTGGAAGGTTGTAGAAGAGGCCAGAAGACATTTGAATTTGAAGGGGCCGAGTTGTTCTAGAGATGAACATATTGAATTTAGCCATACCTGGTGCTGTTAGAGTGGGTGATTATGTCATTGAGAATGGGGATAGAGGACCAATCAAGAGGGATAATGGCACTGGTGAAGCCAATGGACCAATGTTTTCTTTCTCTTTGTTTCAGATGATTGGTTCTATGGAATCTGCTGGTGAGCCAAGGTCTCAATCAAGGCCTTGAACAAGTTATAGACGTCCAGGAATATTAGAGTGCGAGGAGGATGATGTCCATGTGTTGCGTTGAAGAGGCGCATGTGGCACCTTGCCCTCTTCGTTTTTGAAGAGGGCGCATGTTAAAAAAAAATTTGTCAAAGGCGCATGTACTACATGCGTGTTTGACCCTTATATTTGGAATATTTTTTTCTGGTGCTGTATTTCCATAATTATTTTTAAAAAAAGCAATATTTCCGTACAAATGCCTTCAAATGCAGTTATGCACCCAAAAAAAAAAAGGGGGGGGGGGGGGAGGGTGGGGGTGGAGGAGGGGGAAATGTGTGGTGGTGTGTGAGATAGTTGATGCCATTAAATTGTTGTTTTTTTATTTTAATATTGGTTTTTGCTGTCCAGAAAGTTCCCTTAATATCCCATAAGAATTCTCATTGCCAGGTGGTAACTTGATCTTAAAATGCTGGATTCTAACAAATAGTACTTTGAGGATGTATGTTGAAATTCATCCCATTTTCAACAAGAAAGCAATTTCTCAAACAGACTTTGCTTTTCTACATTTTTGCCCCCAGTTGTCTAGATCAGACGGTGATAGGTAACTATTAGAGGCAAGTCAAAAGTGGCACCTTCCATGCTCATTTAGGGTGTTCACCTGGGGCAATAATCTCCCATTGTCTTGCTACCCATGGGTTAGAAAATACTTGGAAATACTTTCAATTGCATATTGATTTTTGTAATCATTGAAACCATGTTGATCTTTTAGTTGAACTTGTTTTTATTTATGCATGTATTTCAAGAGAATCATATTTCATTGTCATAATCTCTTGATGTTATTTTACATTTCTTTTTGTCAGAGGCGTATTTTGGAATTCACCAAATATGAAATGTTGAATAAAGCCTTGGAGGCTTTTGGTGATCTTGGAGAGGATGAAGAGCTAGGGCCTGTGGACTGGCATACGGTCAAAAGATATATTCCTTGTCTTGGTGATTTGGAAGGGGAACCTTTGCACCCTCATACAACATCTGAAGGTGATGGCGGCCTAGATCCTACGAACTTGAAAGATATACGTATACGTTTCTTAAATGGTAAGTTTGGTGAACCAGCATCTATTTTAGATTTGTCATAGTTTTAAATTCTCTCTCTTCAACATGCATTTTTATTGGTGAAGAGAGATAAATAGACAAAGCTAACGAGAGGGCATTTATTAATTATTTTTTGGCCAGCAGAGAGCATTTATTGAATGTTGCATTTCCTTCATCTTTGCTTCTTTGATGTACAGGAATGACATACTTTATATTGCGTGTGCCTATAGTATCACATGTGTCATCATCATGCAACATCAAATTCCCTAGCATCTTCTGTTTTTCGTTTTGGTCTTTTTTTCTTTCTTTTTTTTTTTTTTTTTTTTTGGTTGAGGGGGGTGGGGTTTGTGTGGGGCCTAGGCATATCGCATATATGCTTTTTTTGGAGAATTTACTTTAATATGTGATCCTTGTTTCTCAAAATAAAATATAGGTTTCTTAATATGGCTGGATTTCATATATATTCTAGCTGTCCATGTCCCTTAAAATGTGTGATTTTTAACTTTCTTGTAAGCCTTGTATATATAAACAATCAAATTCTTGAATAAAATTGGTTAAGCTTTTGACTCTTTTCATTATTTTCATAGATTGGCTATGGCTCAATCTTATCTGTCCTTAGGATTGAAAAAACTGGGGGGTGATAACCGAGACAAACTTTTGGAAAATGTGACCAACACTGCATTAAACTTGGTGTGTTTGCAACACTTGATAATTTTTTGAAATGAACTCCCTCTTTTCAATTCACCATGCTATGGTGAGTTGGTGACCAATCATTCCATGCAATGAGAGCACTCTGCTTGTAATACAAGATGGACTGAGCAATAAGGCTCCTAGGGTGATTGACAAACCAAGTACTTGGTGTGACATCAGAAACAAGCCATGGTAAACTAGGTAAAACTGCTGGAATTTTAATGAAACAGTCGAATGGGAAGTCCAACAGGCATGGCTAGAAGCCAAGTAATCTACTTCATTTGAAGCCACAGCAATATCCTTTTGCAAAGATCAAATAGGACAGCTTCTCAAATTGTTGCAATTTAATACATTATCTAGTAATCTTAGTGATTCATTGGCACATAAAGGTAGGTGTCCATGCACTTCCACGTGCACTAGGATCTCTACCCTGGATCATTGATTCATGTGCCTACAGTCACATGCCAGACCAGTGATGGACACTATAAGATGGTTGTACTTCAAGGTTTTAAATCACTGGTCCAATTCGTCAGTTGCAATATGGAGTCCTGGTGGCATCTGGTAAGTGATTTTGCGCAACTTTCCTGAGGCAATTTAGTTGACTGTGGCCTCAAGACCATGCGTTGCTTTTTCCTTGCAATTGCGGAAAGTTGCAATCATTGCTTCTCATGCTGAGTCCTTAGACATGATTTTTGACTTCACAAATTTTGTTCATAATTACAAGCTCTTCTTTTAGTCAGATGCTCTACCAGTTGGTTTATCTGGAAAATTATAAAAGTATGTCTTATATTAGGTGTTCAGGCTGCTTACTGGGAGATGCTGGATGAGGGAAGGATCACTCAGTCTACTGCAAATATCTTGATGCAATCGGTGGATGAAGCAATCGACTTGGTTTCTAATGAGCCTTTGTGTGATTGGAGAGGATTAAAGTCACATGTTCATTTCCCTAACTATTACAAGTACCTTCAAACAAGTATCTGGCCACCAAAACTGGTTACGTATTTCACTGTGGAGAGGCTGGAATCTGCATGTTACATCTGTGCGGCATTTCTGCGGGCACACAGAATTGCATGTCGACAACTCCATGACTTCATAGGTATGAATTAAAATGGGACTGAATTCTTTAACAGCCCATTTTATCATTGCATAAGGACAAACATCTTCCTTCAAGTCTTTTATAAAGCTCCTTCCCTGCTGACTTTATTTCATGAGTAGAACTGGTATTTCTTCATCCACGTATTACTACTACTTATGTTATCTGTCTAAGCAGGTTAAACAAAAATATTTAATCATAACCACTTGAATGCTGTTTGTAAAATTAAACTAGCCAAGATTTGATTTCTTAGCATTCCTGGTGTAATTTTTAATCTTGGTTAGTATCCATGCTTAGGTGCATTATGAGCTGTCCACTTCTATAGTTTTTCTTTTCTTATCTTTTCTTTTTTCCATGTCCATGGTTCAAAATATAATTTCTTCCATTGTAGTAAAGATTGTTGATTTTTTTGGGAGGAATTTCTCTCTTTAAAGTGGTAATATCCAGGGTCAGCCTTTAATTGGCTTCTGTACCGGGGATAACACAGACCTGTGTCCATAATTAGTTTTGTAATTATAAAAGCACCTCGGCCAATGTTGTTATGTAATGAAATATGAAATGGACTAGCGAAAAAGGTTAGGAACTATGATAAATAATTTAGAGAAAGGCCAACACGCAACAGTTGATGCAAATATATTCTGCAAGAGGACAAAGCAAAATGAAGTGAATCTCAGTATGATAGCTATATTTTATGGGATCATTTTTCGGAAGATTACTGCATATGAGGAAAGACAAACGTAATGGCCAATTTAATTTTATTATGTGCATTGTTCCATGTGATAACATGTATTCACATGATTATTGGCCAAAAAGATGAAATGTACCTTTTAGGAACACATTACACAATTTTGGCGACTTTCTTACTATGGTTACCCAAGTACTCATGAGCTTATACAGGCTAACAGATTTAATATCTGGATGATATATTTAAAATCATCTATGCTTGTGTGAAAATTCAATCATGTATTTGATGTTTTGGGTAGGTTAATTTAGTTTTCTATGTTTATGTTAAAACTCAATCAAATGCTTTATTTCATGCAGGTGATCTTAGTCCTCTTTTATTGTCACACCAAACAAGTCAACATGTTTGTGGCCTTAAATTATCGGAATACTATAACTGGAGTAGCATACCAATATAGAGGACTTAAATCACTCACTTAAAATATAGAAAACTCAATTAAATTGTAATATAGACTCCTTTTAAAAATAAAAGATGAAACAAACTTTTAGCACAAACTTAAGAGGGTTATCCCCTAACGTAGAAAAAGAAAGAATCCCATTCCTTTTGAAAATTTCACCCCATTTGTCTTCAAGCAGAGAGCATATCATTATGGCTTTATTTAGAAAGTCTGCTTTTCTTCTTCAAGTAGGAGTCTGAAGGCATTTGACCTTGCAATCCTAGACATTTGGTGGCAATTCATGAGCCTATTGCTCAGACCCTGTTAAATCTTAGTATATAACATTTAAGGATAATTACTTCAGCAAAATTTAAATTATTTTATGCGTGTTGCCTTAGTACTACCTGTATTTCTTAGGGCCAAATAGTATTACCCCATGATGCTGATTTCTTGCTGGCATAACCTCTTATAATCTTTGTATATGTTTTTGTCGATAGGATACAGTGAAGTTACATCTATAGTGATTAATGAAAGCCAGTCTGAAGGAGAAGAAGCAAGAAAATTCTTGGAAGATGTCCGTGTCACATTTCCTCAGGTTTGTATCAAAACTTCCTGCAGTATACAATCATCTTCATAACTTGTGTAGTTGCTGGGATAGTATTCATGCTATTATGTATATTGAACACCCAACCAACCACACAACACCCCCACCGCCCCACACAAATTGATCTAACTTCAATCGAATGAAGTCCGCCTTCATATCTGATATAATGTTGGTCTGAAGGCTTTGGCGGCACTGTATATACAGCACTGAATCAACCTAAAAGTGGACGTTATATATTTGTACTTTTTCCAAATGGATGTAGGACACACTTGTCTCTTATGCTGTATAAACAAGTTAGTTGCATGGATAAATACCAAAAAAAGATTAGATTCATGGGTAGCTGTCCAATATTTGGCAAAGCTACTTATATTGCTTTTCACATTGTGAAAGGGCAGTCAATAGAGTAATATACACTTTAGTGCATTGTCTGATAAGTGTTTCCATTGTCTGATTCAGAACTTCCTCTTTTTTTATCTATTGGAAACCTTTGAAGGTACTCCGTGTAGTTAAGACCAGACAGTTACCTATTCAGTGCTGAATCGTTTAATTGACTATGTCCAAAATCTTGAAAAGGGTGGACTTTTGGAAGAAAAAGAGATGCTTCATCTTCATGATGCAGTCCAGGTAACAAAGCATGGTGCCTAATTGATTTCTCTTCAGTAGATCCTGTAGTGCAGTTCATGATAATTTACTCTGAATTTTGTTGGCAGACTGACCTTAAGAAGCTTCTAAGAAATCCTCCTCTAGTTAAATTACCTAAAATAACTGATTTGCTAATTGCACATCCCTTTCTGGGGGCCCTTCCTTCTACTTTTCGTGGGCCATTTGAAAATTCTACAAAAGAGAGAATGAAGTTACGTGGTGTGACACTTTACAAGGAGGGCTCCAAGCCAAATGGTATTTGGCTAATTTCCAATGGAGTTGTGAAGGTAACAGAATATTGAATGGTAATTTGGAAATTTACTTATTAGCGTCTGCTTGTTCTAGATCTAATTGCTTTATTTTTATATCTGTTTTGAACACCTTATTTTGGCAGTGGGCAAGTAAAACTTTAAGAAACAAACACTCCTTGCATCCAGCCTTCACTTATGGGAGTACTTTGGGCTTATATGAAGTGCTCAGCGGAAAGCCAAATATGTGCGACATGATTACAGATTCTGTCGTACTTTGTTTCTTTGTGAATAGTGAAAAGATAATCACTTTGCTCAGATCCCAGCCCTCAGTAGAAGATTTTCTATGGCAGGTATTCTCGGCTAGTTCTTTTACGTGTCTTTTGTAAAGACTTTAGAGATGCTCTTGTTTGTTGACTCTGAAAAAGGTATACAATCTCAGAAAGTTAACTTACCTGTCAACTCTTTGAAGGGTGTCTTTTTTTCTGTGTACTAATTTCTTTCATCACTTCTCTGTGTACCATTCCCTATGGCTGCAATTGAAGTATATTCATGATTAGATTAAAGTTTGAATTTAAGTGATTTTTTTTTTTGGCAGGAAAGTTCAATTGTTCTTGCTAAACTCTTGCTTCCACAAATATTTGAAAAAATGGCATTGCAAGAACTAAGGGCACTTGTTGCAGAAAGATCATTAATGAAAATACACATCAGTGGAGAAACTATTGAAGTACCTCAACATTGTGTTGGCTTTCTATTGGAGGGATTTGTCAAAACTCAAGGCATTCAGGAAGAACTGATCATGTCTCCTGCAGCTTTGTTGCCTTCACATGGAAATTCAAGCTTTAGAAGTGTTGATGAATCAGGTACTTGCAGATCCATTGAAACTGTGCTTATATTTGATATAGAAGAAACATGTTTTTTCGATTAATTTATAGTTTTATCAGACTCAATCTTTGTCATTTTAACTCAATAATCTCTTGTTCATTGTAGCCAGTACAGAAAGAAGAAGACAAGAAAAAAGAAAAAAAAAAGGAAAAAAAGAAAAATTGAGGGCATGCTACCAAGTCTTTTATAGATAATATTACTCTTCTTGAACTAAAGCATATATATTAACAGATGTAGCGTGTCATTTAAAACTTAGAAAGCCTTTGGTTCAGGAGTTCTATGAAATGTAATCGCAAGATGCTTGAAAGAAGTTTAAGGCAGTGAAATAACCTTGTCCATAGCAGCTACACCACTAAGTTGTTAAACTTATTTTTATGGGGCCGAATTAGAGGGCTGCTAGCAATATGAGCAGCTGTATACACAATGTAAGTAGCTATATAAACAATGTATTACTTCTGTAACAATATCGTCTCCTTTCACAAGCTATATTTGTCATTTCTAGCAGTACCATCATGTGCATAAGATTGCCTTCTAAATCAAAGATGCTCTCACAATCTGCAGTAGATGACTGCCTTTTTCAGCCTTTTTGAAGTCCTACGTTGAATTGTACCATTGTATGGTGAACTTGTCTCTCCCAATAAGTGAAGTTTTTGGTATATTTCACTGTTCAGTACCTCTCCGGCATTGCTCATTTTAAATCCAGCCATGTAGCTCAACTGTCTAGAAAGAAACATGGCTGTTTTTGTTGGGTCATGTTGAAAACATCAAATGGCCAAGAGTCTTCTTTAGAATATAACCTTGTTTGAGCCCACCCATAGAATGCTAATGATTGTAAGGAAAATGTAGAAATAATCTTTTGTTTAAGGTCCTTATTAATGATTACTTAAGTAAGGTCAAACTGAAAATAATTATCAATATACAGCTTTAAAATCATGATTAATAAATGAAATATAAAAAAATTATGCACCAAATATGTACTGCGGTTAAAAGATGCGATATAACGTGATCTGAACAGTATATCATTATTATTACATGTGATATATGTCCTACATGCATTTCTGCAAAAGCTTTGATCTCTTTCCTCACCATATCCTGATATTCCCAAGTCAAATTAAAACAAAACCCTAATCATATTGAAAAAGCACCAATATAAACAAAAACAACACTAAAGTTTGAATCTTTTTAGTGTTGGGACAACCTGATCAGCACTGGATTCGTTGCTGTCATGTGAATTTTGCGAGCTTGTTTGTAGAGTGTAGGTAATGACATCTCCTCCATATTAGGGTTATAAAATCTGGGCCAAATTGCGTAGTACGAAATCCCTAGAATACATGATTGGAGAAGGTTTGATTGTATGGATTTGTAAGCTGTGGAGGGATTGGGAATTTACAATTTGAAGGGAAATTAGGGTTTTGAAGAATTTAATTTCGTTGGAGAATTTAGAGGCATTATAGAAACATGTGCACTGTGCACACGTATGTCACCTAAAGAAAACAAGATATATGTGAAAATTCCATATCACCATCACGAAATGCGATTTAGTGACAATAGCCAAACATAGTATCACGTCTTATTAATGTGATCCACATGAAATTATAGATATCCTGATTTCTGATCGCGATTTTGGAATGTATTTTGGTAACTTTTTCATTTCAACTTTATTTTGGTACTTATCCTTCTACACAATGGGTAGATAGGTGTTTCACCTGAAACTGTAAGATTCAAGTTTTGATGGGGTAAGAACCTGCCGCTTATTTATAAAAGGACATAGTGATAGTATTGAATGAGTGTTGGAACTTTCTTGTAGCCTTTGGAATGATCGATATAAGCTTTTGAGAATATTACAAATGTAAAATGCCATGCTTTACAGCTCATAATGACAGTGCTACCATGTAGCTTGTTTCAAATTAATGTTCATTAATATTTTTTACTTTTAAATCAAAGGTACGTCAAGCTTCCTTCTTGATGATAACCTAAGTTATGGTTGGGCATTTGAATGAAGACCATGGACATTAATTTTGATCAATGTTTTTATTCCCTTTTCTCTACTTTTGGCCTACAGGTATTAGAGCTACTTCCAGCTTTTCTTATCAGGGCTCCTGCTATCTTGTGGAGACCAGGGCAAGAGTTATCATTTTTGACATTTCAGCATTTGAAGCTGAGAATGTTCTCCGTAGAAGGTCATCCTCATTTATGTCAGTATCACAACCAGTTGACCACCCTCTTAGAACTGTCAGTAAAGAACATGTTGGACTAATGAGCTGGCCTGAGCAATTATGCAAAGTGAGGCTGCATAAGCCGAACCTGGGTAGTCAACAAACAAACTTGTCTGCAAGAGCGATGGAGCTGAGTATATTTGGCAGTCGGGTATGGATACTGTGCTTCGAAATTTCCCTAGTGATAGCTGCTATCTCTAATATCATAGCTTTCCTATTTCCTATATGAAAGTCACAGGACACTTTTTGTCGTCTTTATGCACTGACTTTTCGTTTTGTTTATACACAAGGTTGATATGCGATCCCGGCACCAAAGTTTTCATAGAGCTTCTCGGATTATGATGAGCCTTTCATATCCTAGAGTTCCATCACATCGTACTCATCCACTTCTATCAGTTAAATCAGAAGGGTGTACCACTGTGAGGAAGAATCTGGAAGTGAGGGACTATCCTAAAAAACCTCCTCCTCCCCAACACCACCCTGATGACACAAAAAGTCATTTTGTTGATTCTAGTGATGAATCTGATGGAGAGGAAGATGTAATAATTAAAATCGATTCACCAAGTCGGCTTTCTTTCCCTCAAGCTCCTTGAAACTTGTGCTAGATAGCAAGGTAACCTGACTGTAATTATCAATATATTTTCTTTGTGTTGTTTTTGGAGGGGATTGCCATTTTTGTATAAAGAAAGAATAAACAAGGCCTATGAAGTTGTTTTCTAGCCGAAACTGGTGTCGCTGAAGGTCTTCCATGTGTTTCAGTCCATGGCACAAATAATTCCTCGGCGAACTGGCTCGTAACTCGTTGGATTAGTGGGATGAGACCATAGTTTATTTATTTGGCTTGGATGTCAGCAGACGTTTATGCATCCCGGATTATGGAGACATCCTATCAAAATAAAGTATTTTGCTGTTGATTGCTGGCATTCTTTTATAATTTTCTCCACTTAATTATACGGAGCCGTTCTTTTTCATTGTTCAACGACAGTCCTGACATTTTGCTAGTTGAGGCACATTAAGCCTTGATTGAGGTTCCAAATACAGCTAATATGGGGGGAAAGAAAGAAAAAAAAAAAAAACAACAAAAGGATAATGAGCGTTTTAATGCAAAAATACCTGAAGGAAATGTAAATAAGATCTTTTTTTTTAATATGGTTAAAACATTTCCTTGAGAGATGGACACATCAAAATCATTCTCCTTTCTTTCTCCAAATCCATAGAACACTTTCCTCTCTTACTAGGCACTTTTCTATCCAAATTTTCACATTATGTTTGGTTGGTAAGAATGAAATTGATACTCTATCTCTATTGCATGGAATATCTATTCTCTTGGTTGATAAGAGTGGAATTGGTGTTCTGTCTGTGTTATTTTGTAAAAAATTTAATCATAAAAAATTTCTATTCCATATAAAGAAGAGTAGGTAAAAAATTCCTATCCATATTTTTCACTAGAAGAATAACTATATTTCATGAAAATTATTTTCCCTAAAAAATCCCCTTAATCATAAAACAAAAAAATTATAATCATTTCAAGTTTATTCCATTCTAATGAGCAAACGTGATTCAAATCTCACCTTGCTCCACTTAGATCTCACCTTGCTCCACTTAGATTTAAAGCAAGGGTTGGTATGATCCAAACCGGACTAATAAGTGGCTTGTAGGGCACTAGTCTTGGCACAAACCTATCAGCTTGGCATGAAAAGTTAAAAAAGTAAAAAACAAAAGAAAATATAAAGATGACATAATTAAATAATAAGTGTTTCTAGTAACAATATAAGATATAAATATATTTTGGGTTAATTACAAAAACATGACTCGTATTTTGAGCAATTTGCAAACACATGAACTGTGTTATCTTTTTTGACAATTAGATGATCCGAGTTTTATGAAAAAATGTAAATATTATTAGTTACTATTAGAGGGAATGTTAAAGTTTTATTAGTCTAAAAAAATTAATGTAATAAAAAATAATACTAAATAAAATTAAATAAATAAAATATTAAAAAATATATTTTGAAAATAAGAAAATTGAAAAAATATAAAATTAATTTTTATAACCAATAAAATATTGACACATATTATTTTAAAATTATTAAATAATATTGACACTTTTGTATGAAATTTGGATCACCAAATCATTAAAAAAGATAACACAGGTCATATGTTTGCAAATTGATCAAGACACATGTCATGTTTTTGTAATTAATCCTATATTTTTAAAGCATATTTGATTTAGTTTACGTAGTCTTCTATTAAAAAATTCACATTTCTTAATAATGTGAGATTTAATTTTTTCTTTAACTTTTTTCTATAGCCCTCTTATATTTTGTAGTTCGATGTAATTGATGCCACAACTAGATTAGATTTGGTTTTATACAAATGAATGCACATTCTTGACAACTTTTAAGAGATGGGATAAAGATTAATTTTTTTTCCTGCCCAATTTTTCTTTTGAGTTCAAAGTTTAATTTATTTAAGAATTATTCGTGAAAATTTTTATAAATAAAAGTTAAAAAAAATTGCCAAGTCATAAGCCATAACTCTAGACTCATGAACCGATAAGTCTTGGACTTTCCCTAGAACCATCTAGGTGGTTCAGTTATTGACTCTCCATTTCCAAACCTATGACCCGATAAACTTAGGTTAAGGTAGGTCTGACTTGTGCTTGGGTCTACGCCTATTCCCATGACAATTTTATTGTTACTTCAACACATTGGTTTGCTTCGTTCCGTTCCATTCCATTCTTAGATGATTGTGAAGAAACTAGCACTTGCTCTCTCACATAAGCTTTAATTAAATACAATTTCATGAGTGATTATTTTACATATAGAAAATTTATTGATGGAGATATTAATATAAGTTATAATAAGCATCTAATGAAGCTGAATGATACAAACAATGAGAATTATTGCTAAAATAAATTGTTAATTATATGTTTTAAGGTATAAGCCATATAATTGGAAAGTTAGATGATTAACTAAAGTAGTATCATTGTTAAACATGAGTAAAAGAGGGGGATAAAGAGAATAAAAGTAAAACATCATGTGATTGTACAAGTTACTTTGAACTAGCTTGAGTTAGTTAGGACTTTTTTATAGTAGAGTAAGTTAATATGAACTAACTTGAATTAGTCTAAACCTTTTGAATTTGCAGAATTTCTAGAATGTTAAGCTTGGAAGAGTTGTTCTAATGACCCCTAAAAATGAGTTAATAGGAAAAGCTAAAAGTTGTTGTGTTATGCATGCATCTGTTACATGGTAGTTGTTAATAAAGTAAACAATATAATGGCAAAATAACGTAAATTGCGATAAATGAAGAGAGAAGGGATAGAGAAACCAAGTCATGATTTAACGTGAAGTTTAGATTACCCCTTAGTCTCTACGAACACTAACTACCTTGGATAAGGACTTAACACAATACTTTATTAAACAACTCAAACATTGCTCCTGAGGAGCTACAACAATCACAAAAAATCTCATAGAATAACTTACTCAAGTTGTAGCTCATTGTAAAATACAATAGCACAAGTAAGGCACAACTTTCACTTTCTAATCACACAAACAATCACTTGAGTATTGTCAAACAACAAATTACAAACTAGATTCTCAATGGCACTACTCACCTTCTCCCACAAGAAGAAGTTGCAAATAATGTACATGAGATAAATATAATTAGGAAATTGAAACAATTAGATTAATTGCAAGTTCAAGTACTCAACCTACTTCTTAAAATCTTTTCAACAACCTATATTTATAGGTTCCTCAAGTCAATTGGATGTTTGCCAAAATCTCCTATTTTTTCTCTACAGCAAATGATCCAACGACTAGTTTTCTGGTACCTAGTGTTTGGACACCACAAGCCACCATCTAAACGCATATGGAAAACTCCATCCATCCCCTTGTGTTTGAAGTATCGTCCACACCTTGTCTGCATAGGTCAAGCCTATCGATTGAATGCCATGCCTTGACATTTGGACCCTAACCAAAATGCACATAGTTGAAAGCATTTTGAAAATGTATATCAACCCTACAGTCTAGATGATAGCCCACTCATGAAAATGTCAGGGATCAACATCTAAATGATAGCTTCGAACACATGATTAGTTCTTCTGATCATGCCAGTATCTAGTCGCCATGCCTTGATGTCTGGACACTAGCTATAATGCAATGGTGTCCTGTAAAACACAAAATTATTTCTTGTCTGGGACCCTTTTGAAAGTAATCAAAATCAATTACCAAAATACAGCTTTAAAATTGCATTTGTAATACAAGACATATAAATGGTGGATATCAACCATATATTGTGCGTTACAAATGCTACATACCTGCGTATATCGGGTCTATAAACCACCATACACGTATAATGTCTTGTTGTGTTGAAAAAGCACTTTATTTAAAACTAATGAATACTCTTTAGCAACCGTCTTATCCCATTACTTTTCTAAGAAAGGTTATTTAAAACTAATGCATGCACCTGCTCCATGTAACCATCCTATCATAATAACATCCCATCACATATTTTTTTATAGATGGCTTCATCTACGTAAAGGAAATGTGATTGAAGGAAATTTTGGTTGAAAGCTGTGATATATATGCATCCATTAATATCACATTTTTTTTTCATATGATACAACAACGATATCCAAACACCATATTGCGATTTATTCAAATGATTTTCTAAAAAATAATTGATATCTCATCTATAAGATGCATTTTCTTATGGATTTTGGTTATTATTTTCATGTGACCTATATTTTAGTAATTTTTTTATAGGTTTTGTAAACACGTTCTACATTTATGTTTTCACAAACACAAAGACATAATACATTGCATATGAAAGTGTATCGCATTACACATGTTTTTACAATTATGTGTAACTTGACTATGATATTTGTGTAATTATGTAATACAATTCCTCATATAAACTCCATTTTGAACCCTTTGAATAAATATATACCTAAACATTTAAGCATTACCATTAATAATAATACATATATACATCTTGTAATGTGAAAATGACTAAGGAATCTTGACTTTCTACATATTGATAGATATGTACAAAATCGATATCCCATACTAAGCGATAAAACAACTAACTTATACCAGTGTCAACATAATTGGTAAAGGAGATCATGTTCACAATAGATCCTCTACAATTAGACTTTATATTTTTATCTTAAACTTTTAGCTTTCTACGATAATTGTCTTGAGGTAGGATAGCTCTTATTCACTTCAATCCAATCTTGTTTCACTTTTAAGGAATTGCTTGCAAAATTATTCTATTGTGGATTGAGAAAAACCACAACTCAATGAGTTAAGAGTGCAATATTCTCATTATCACCTCAAACACAAATAAGTTATCAGCCGCAAGACGCACACGAACATACATATTTAATGCAACACTACACACAGTCTTTTGGGAACTTGTGTGAAATCTAAGTTATAACACTCCTTGACTTTGAGCTAAAGGAGTTGATTATACACCATTGTCTAAGTCATCCACATAAATTCCTCTTCTTGCAAGCTTCAGCATGCTTAAAATTCACTTTTGCCTAAGATACCTTAAATTAAAGCTCCAAACAAATAGAGCTTTAGAAAACTTAGATTCACCTTGTTTAAAAAATTAACAAACTTGAGTCAAATTAAGCGTTTATTGAGCATAGATTTAAGTTTAAGCTCAAGCTCAAGCTCAAGTTCGAGCTACCTAAGGATTTACAAGCCTAAGCTTGGCTTGTAGGCTCATTTAACTTAATGAGCCTTGATGAACCTAAGCTTGAGCTCGTTTATAGTTCAAAATTTATTTAATATTAACAATTTTTAAATCTTTTTTACCAGAGAAATTATTTTAAAATTTAATAATTCAAGCACATATAGCGAGATAATGATATATAATTATATATATAATAAAATAATATATACGAAGGAACTTGATTGCGAGTTCTTAACGAGCCTATTCGCGAGCTTGAACAAAAGCTCAAACTTAACTCGTTTAACTAAACAGACATTATTTTAAGCTTAAACTTGAGTTGAGCTTGGCTTAAGGCAAGTCCAGCTTGAATAGCTCACAAGCGGCTGGACTTATTTACACCTCTACCTCGGATGCGATCTTGATATGGAATATCCAATATTGTCTCTCTTAATAGCTACAGATTACTTAAATGCAATCTAGACTCAGGATACCTTAAATACATTCCTAAACCAACTTAAGGTACTTTAAATATAGTCATAAGTTCCATAAACTTATGACGAGTAAAGCATGACTTCAGTAATACATGACCTTTTCAAGTCTCAATTTGTATCAACGAAGTAGGGTACTTGATAATACATATGAAGAGATTGTAGGTGTCTAATATAGTCCTATTAATAATCACAAATACCTTAAATGTAGTTCGGAGTATTCTTAAGATACCTCAAATGTAGTCTTGAGCTAACATAATTTTTATTTTCATTCATTGTGTGATAGTAATGGCTTTTAGTTGTGTGGGACTCTATGCTGTGCCTGATCATGATCGATTTTATTATGCTTTTAATAGTGATTTAGTAGGTTTGAGGGTGGTCAATCAAATATAATTCAAACACACTGGTCAATATATAGGAAAACGAGTTGCAATATACTAATTAAGATTCTGGTCATAATCATAAATAGAAATCAAGCAATCATATTCCTTCATGGAGAACATAAAAGGAACAATTGTTGTCTCTTCGTCAAGTTTGTAAGCATTGTGACTAAGGTATAATCTTGAAGATCATCATTTATATTTTTTTCCCCATTAAATCAATTATTTGATAATTATTTTGTAGTTTTGAAATTATAGCAAGTAAGGTTCTTAGATTAAGATCATAAGTAATTAATCCATTAACATGTAGACCTATAAACCATAGAGGTTTAAATGTTATTATCATTGAATTGCAATAAGCCACCCTATCTTTAGTTGACTCTAACGTTTAATGTAATGATTAAAATATTGAGTTACAACTATAACACCTTAAATTTAGGAATTTTGCAACTAGTTAGGTGTCAACATTTAATGTAAACATGTTAGAGCTCACTACCTGGTAATACTCATTATAACTTCAAGCACATGTTTTTCACATTAACTCCTAGTCAGCGGATACGTGATAGTCAACTTCACATATAATTATAGGGTAAATAACACAAAAGAGTATCAACTTTTGGAGATAAGTTCTTTCAAGGTATCAATGTTTTGAGTAGTTAAAAAGAGATATAGACGTTTGACAAAGTATATCAAATAAGGTATCAATATTTTTAAAGCTTATTTGAGGTATTGACGTTTGTATTAGTTTTTAAATAAATCAATTTAATTTTCTATCAATGGTCAATTATTAATGCCTTATTTGACTCATTTTGTCAAACATGGATACCTCTTTTTAATCGTTAATACCTTAAAATAAACTTATCCCTAAACGTCAATAAGTCTTTTTAACCACTCAAAATGATGATATCTTAAATGAACTTATGTAGACACCTCATTTGTTGCCCCCCTTTAGCCAAGTTTTAAATCTAGAAAAAAAATAAAAAAAAATAAAAGATAAAGTTTTTTTTTTGCTGGATTTTGAAGACGACACGGGAGTAAATCAAGGGCACCCTTTTCATATTTAGATTCGGTCATTTTTAGAGATTAAATGGAGGATTAAAACCGTCGAATATTGACATTAAAAAATATTCCTCGACTGTTACAATCATTTTAATGGCTGAATCCTTTGAGCTTCTGATTTTTCCCTATAAATAGGGACTCCTACTTCTTATTTCATCATCCAGAAATCAGAATCAAGCTCCAATTACTACATTTGAGAGAATTTGTCGAAAGTTAGAATTTAGGGAAAAATCGAATTTCGAATTCAATTAGTGTTCTGAAGCAATTTCGAGTGCTTTTGAAGAGAGAAATAGGTTTACAGGGTCTAAAGCTTTCGATAGAAGTTGTTTTTAAGCTCTAAGGTTGCTCCATCGTGATTTGCTACTATGAACACCACTGCTTTGCCGTGAAACACCACCCTCTGCCACTATCCAGGTATGTTGGCACTTCCTGAGTGATTCCTAGTGCCTCACCGCCCTCGCAGACACCCCCTAGTCACTTTTCCACCACCAGAACCGGCAGATTGAGCTCCGCCGGTCATCCTCAGCTGACCAGGTCGCGATCCGGGTTTTGACTCGAATCTTACCTAGTCCCTAACCCTAATCCAACCCGGGATCCAAGTCTAACCCGGGTTCCATCCGGTCCAGCCAAGGCCATTCGGGCTTGGATCTATTTAAAAAGAAAAACAAGGCTGGGTTTAGCCTATCTGGAAAAGAAAAAAGAAATAAATTTTTTTTTATCTTTATTTATTTATTTATTTAATCGTTTGCAATTGTTTGTTTATTTAGTGCTTTTATTGTTTTTATCATGTTAGAAATTAAATTGATATGCTATATGGAATAATGATTAGTATAGTTGTTATTTTATACTTGTGGTATTAAGTCATTTATTATACGTGTTATTAAAAAAATAAAAATAGAAAAGATAAAAAAATAAAAAAAAAAAAATAGAAAAGATAAAGAAAAATATAAAAAATATTTAAAAAAAAAACTCTTTGGTAGTTTCTCCTCCTTTTTTTATTCTTTTTGTCCCCTTTTTTAGGAGGTCTTTTAGAAGAGAAAATGAAATAAAGTGTTTTACCCTTTCAGATAAAATTTAATATATTTAAAGTGAAATAATGATTAATGATTAAATAAAAGACTTAGAAAGAAAGAATAAACAATTTCTTTATAGAACATTAATTATAAAAGTTAGATTTTCTTTATTTATCTTTTATATTTAGAAATTTTAAAAATATTTTCATAAAAATCAATAAATTGTTAATAAATTTAAGCTGGCTAAATTTTTCATAAAATCCACCAACAAAGATAAAAAATTTAATCAAAAGATAGAATAGCAGAACTATGCGGGCTTGATTCCCAATTAGTGGGATACGTAGGCACTTCGAGCAGTCCCAAATATAGAAAACCTATAGTGTCCTCTTTTTAAATTTACTCACTTTAAAAAATAAAAAATTGAAAATTTAGAATAATTATGTAAATATTTTTTCTTTAATTAATTTTATAAGTAGCGAGAAGATATAATTTAAATTAAAGTTTTAAAGTGGCACTGAAAGGTTTAATAGGTTAGCCCCCGAACCCGGTAATCTTTGATTTCTCAAAAAAGGTTTTATTCTGGTTTTAAATGCAGGCTAGTAGCTAGGTTAGAAATGATCAAACCCATCGGTTTTAACTTTCTTTGCCAACCTCGCTTGGGTGGCGACTCCAATTTCAGTTCTTTCGGTTCTAATCGAGGGTTTTCATTAGATGGGTATTGGTCTAATGGAAATCGAACCGAATGATACATTTTCAAAAATTCAGGCTTGACAACTTACACCCAAATATTGATATCTTTTGATGTAATTTACCTTATAATAATAATAAGAACAACCATAAGCCTAAATATCACTAACACAAGTCAGAGTGTCTATTACATCAAACTAGCAATACCAACAAATAATGAACTAGCTATCATAACACCATAGTGCATGAATGCTTAAACCATAGTCATAGAAATATATAGCCCTTGTTTCTAAGGATCACGCCAATCTAGTCATTAGCTGGGTTGTCCTCTCTATTAGTGTCATCGCTATAGTTAACTACAACGTTGTACCCAAAAAGATAAAATATAACGGATTATCACCCAAACATAAAAAAAGACAAAAAGGATGAGTTGAAGCTAAGTATGTCGATACCACTCACATGAGCATGAACATACAAGAGCCGATCACATATGCATTTATTAGAAAGCATGCAACAATCATTTAAATGTTATCTTTGAATTAGCCATACAAGCAACAAAAGGATAACTCGGTATCTCGAGTTACACCAAAAATACATATATGATGTTGTATACTCCCTAAATAATATCCAAGTAGAACTCCATGCAGGAACCAAATTGCATAAGGATCATCGGAGTATGATGTTAGCATCACCAGTTCTCCTTATTCACTAATTGCAACCAAACACAAGCAACCTGTCATTTAGAGTTGAAGTGATTAGTCTAATTCTTGAGTTTTACCCTGGACAAGCATAAGAAGCAAACATGGTAAAAGCATACCTAAAAGGTTGACTTGGATAATATTTGACACTTTCCTACCTCTATATCACTTGCAATTAAGATCATCTACTCATACTTAGAGTCTTATAAGACATTTTTTTGTTTTATTTGGTTATTCGATATATAAACTTTGAAATCGCTATTCAATTTGGTTTTATCTTGATTTCAAGATTTTTAAGTGTAATTCAAACTTAAAGAAAAGATTTGAATCAGTTTCATGAGCTTTAGAGGAGGATTTAGAAGTTTTGAGGAAGTTGTATTAAACATGGCCATGCCAGGAGGTCATGTTTTGAGCTCAAACTTATGTTGGGGGTTGTGTTAGCAATTCGGCCTATACATGGGCTTGTTTGGGAATTGTGCTAGTATTAGAGGCTTAACATGATATGGACACGACCATGTCGAAGATCATGTTAGCCTAATAAGATTGAGTTCATAATTTTCCATGATTCTTCCATAAAATTTATTTTTTACATTATAAACTTACAATATATTTAGTAAAAACTCTTTCAAATATAGAGCTAACATCCCCCATATATATACTCCAGCAAAAACTCATAACTATACATTCCAACACAAAAAAATAACACTTCGATAACAAATTAATGTTAAGATTACATCACTTACTTATACTTACTTTGTGACTATCCTTGATGTTTTTGAGATTCTACTGTAACTTTTCAAATCCTCTTTTGTTCGACTAAACATACTGCCTTTATTTCGTAGTGTGACTAATTTTTTAGATGAACACCTGAAATACGTCCTTTAAGTTATCTTCTTAGCCAAGAATTATAAAATTCACAAGAAAGAAGTCTTACCACCCAATCCTAGTGATTGTCTATATTTTGGAGAGACATTACGTTTAAAGAGAAATGTGGAACTACTAAGAAGAAAAGATACATTGATAGAAGGAAGGTTTATCTATATACATAAATATAAGTTTATAGGTTGAAAAAGATTTGTTTCTCCTTACTTTTACGTTCTTTTTATTTTGACACTTATTTTTATATGCACAATTATTATCATTATTGTTTTTAAGCTATTTCAATAACTTTATATCTAAGTGTGAGACCTAAAAGCTCAGGTGTACAACTAAAAACGCACTAGAAAATACTTGGGGAGGGGGGCAGGGGGTGGGAGGGAGGGGCGTTAATTGAGTATTTGATCTAAAATGTACAAACAATTAATTTTTATGCATTAGATCAAATTAAACTTTATTAGCAGTGGATATAACAAAACAAATTATGATATGGAATATAAAAGAGATAGGAATAGAAAAATTTAGCCCATATTTAATGTGGTGTTTGGCCTGCTTCCTACTCTCCACAATCCATAATTGCCTCAAATTGAGGACTTTATACCCACTTTATTAATCACAAACACACACACACTCAAGTTGAGCAGTACATAGCTTGACAACACACATAAAATAAAATATTTTCTTCACTCATAAAGTACTTAAGAATAGAGCACTTAAAAGTTTTTCTCTCTCTCTCTCTCTGTGCATATTTTGCAAATAAATGAACATAAGTACAAAGATAATGAAAGATTTTTCTAATTTGTATGCTTGAAAATAAGAGCTCCTAATATTTTGCACTTCACATAACTTTTCTTTTTCACCACTTCTCCATGCTCTGAATCTCCTAAGGACAAAGTATTTATAGCCTTTAAACATTTAAATATCTATTGGAGTTAACATCTTAAAATCCCAAGCATTAAATGCTTGCAATGGCTCTTTTTTGCCACATCGGTCATTTTTTTAAATTGTTGTGCCTTAAGGCTTGTCATGTTCTAAACTTGTTACGCCTTAATTTAACTATTGACCAAACCTGCATTCATTTGAATTCTTCGAGTCACGCCCTAATGCTCGTTGTGCCTTAGATTTATCCCTCGACCAAGGCTATGCAACTTTGAACTTGTCAAATCAAGTTTGTTGCACCTAAACCAGTGGACTCGCCCAGTCTTCGATGTGACCCGCGACCAAAGTTGTGCTTAAGAATTTTCCTGCTAAATCCTGCACAATCTTCAGAGAACAACACATACACAAAATATATATTTTCTAACATATTAATCATTATGTTGTCCTACTAATTAAGTGTAGTTTAACACAATTGAATTATTAATGGTGCAACTAATTGTCTCATCAAAATCCACATTAAACATACAAGTTCAACAATCTCTCCCTTTTTTGTGAGGACAATAATGCATAATTAACTCTTTTTCAATTAAACATGCTCCCCCTCAATTGAGCATCTAGATTTCAAAGGAAAATTTCAAATTTAATTTAAAGACTTGATCCTTAATTCTTGGGAAAATGTAAGCTACACTTAATTCATCATTTTCCTCCCCTTTTAGGAAAAAACACACATAGCATACAAACACAATTCTTCTCCCCTTTGAACTCATAAAAAACATATTAAAACACACTTCATGCATATTAATTGAATATATAGCACTTCTCCCCTTTTGGACTCATCAAATACATAATTTGTGCACATTAATTGTGTATTCTTACACCTTTGGACTTACCAATAGAAAACTGTGCATTCAAAGTATTAACAGCACACTAAAAAACATATTTCATGCATGTTAATTTGTACATACAACATATCTCCCCCTTTATACTTATTAAAAATAAGATAATAGATGCAGAATACTGTAGAAAGAATAGATGCACAAGCAACATACAAGTTCTAAAAGGTTTTGGTTTGAGCATACAGAATTTGTCTAAAACAATATTCAGCCATTTTTCAAATATTCACTAAGTATGTTCAAATATTCAAAACCAGATTTTAGCAAACATTTGGTTTGACCATGCACATAAATAACATATAATAGATTTTTGTAGACAAATATCATAGAAACATATATGAATATCTAATAGCTTCTTTAGTCCTTAGATCAACTTCTAGATCATCTTGTCTCCATGATATTTAGCACTCATCTTGCTTGATCATGCCTAATTATCTACGCAATGTGCAAAACAATCTTCACTCAAGGGTTTTGTAAAAATATCAATAATTTGATTGTTTGTATCAACAATTCCAAGCTGATATCTCTATTTATAATATTATCTCTAATGAAATAATGTCTAATTTCGATATGCTTGGTTCTTGAGTGTTCAATCGGATTTGTTGTTAAATTTATAGTGATTGTGTTATCATAACGAATTGAAACATTTTCATTCTTTAAATCATAATTAAGCAAAGTTTGTTTCATCCATAAAACTTGTGCATAACAGCTATTGACAACTATATACTCAACTTCGGTAGTTGAAAGTGCAACTAATTTGCTTCATGTATCGTTTGTACTTTTCCGATCAACTTTGCACCCAACAAAGTCAGCATTGGAGTATTAACTAAATCAAAAGAGGTAAACTTTGGATACCACAAGCCAATTTCAATAGTACCTGCAAGATACTTGAATATGTGTTCTACTACATTCAAGTGTGATTCTTTTGGGTAAAATTGAAATTAAGTACGTATACACACCCCGAACATGATAGCAGGTCTAGAAGCTGTCAAATATAACAAACTACATATCATGCCTCTATAAAAATTTTACAAATATTTTTCTCATTTTTCATCTTTATGAAGTTTTACAATTGTGCTCATAGGTGTAGGTCTTGTTTTACAATTATCCATTTTAAACATTTTCAACAGATCTTTGGCATATTTTGATTGATTTATAAAGGTTCCATTTTCATTTTTTTTTTGAAGACCTAGAAAATAATTGAGTTCTCCCATCATGCTCAGTTCAAATTCTTTCTTCATGGATTCTACAAATTCATTAATAAGACTCATATTAGTAGCTATGAAAACAATGTCATTCACATAGATTCGGACAATCAATGTGTTTGACTTTTAATTTTTTATAAACAGAGTTGTATAAATTTTTCTTCTAGAAAATCCATTATTTCAAAAAAAGCTACTAAGTTTTTTATACCAAGCTCTAGGAGCTTGCTTGAGATCATAAAGAGCTTTGTTTAGTTTAAAGACATGATTGAGAATTTATTATTTTCAAAACTTGGTGGTTGCTTTATATAGACTTCTTCTTTTATGAAACCATTTTAGAAAGCACTTTTGGCATCCATTTGAAAAAGAGTAAAATTTTTGAAAGAGGCAAATGCCAAAAGCATTCTAATAGATTATAGTTTAGCAATTGGGGCAAATATCTCATCAAAATCTATGCATTCTTCTTGATTATATCATTTAGCAACTAGTCTAGCTTTATTTCTTATGATTATTATAGATTCATCAAGTTTGTTCCTATAAACCCATTTGGTTCCAATAACTAGTCTACTATTAGGTCTAAGAACCAATTTCTAAACTTTATTTCTTATGAACTGGTTTAATTCTTCTTACATAGCTTATTTCCAAAACTAATTTTTTAAAGTTTTTTAAAGTATTTTTAGGCTCGGTTTGTGATAGAAAAATAAGATTACTCATGTTTTTTAAAGATGATTTTGTTTGTGCCTTATTAGAAGATTCACCTATTATTAGATCTTTTGGATGTGATCTTACATATTTTCATTTTTTTACAAAGATCATTATTAACAGACTCATGCATTCCATCCTTGTTATGTTCATTTACTTCTTTATTGTTATTATTTTAAAGAGAAAACTTATCCAAATCAGCACAAACATCATCGACATCATCACTTGAGCATAAATAAGGTAAAGAATCATCAAAAGCAATATGGATGGAATTTTCTACAAGTAAGGTTCTCTTATTGAATACTCTATATGCTTTGCTAGATAAAGAATAAATTCGAAAAATTCCTTGATCATTTTTAGCATCAAACTTAGCCAATTATTCTTTTCCATTATTTAAAATGTAACATTTAGTGCCAAAAGGATGAAAATAAGAGATGTTAGGTCATTTTCCTTTCCAAAGCTCATATGGGGGTTTTCTTGAGAATTGGTCTTATGAAAACTCTATTTGATATATAACAAGCATTATTTACAGCTTTGGCTCAAAAATATTTTAGTAAATTATTTTCACACAACATGATTCTAGCTATTTCAATTAAGGTTCTATTTTTCCTTTTGACTACACCATTTTATTGTGGAGTTCTAGGTACTGAAAAAGTATTTTCAATGCCATATTTACTAGCAAAAATCATCTATTTCATAGTTTTCAAATTCTCTTCCATGATTACTTTGAATAGATACAATGTTAAGACCTTTTTCATTTTGGACTTTGTTGCAATATCTAAAAAAATATGATTTTTTTCGCATTTAGTTGCAAGGAAGAAAGTCCATGTATATTTAGAGAAGTCATCAACAATAACTGAGGTATATTTTTTGCCTCCCAAACTTAGAGTTTAGGTAGGACCAAATAAGTTCATATGCAATAGTTCTAATGACTTAGAAATGGAAATAACATCCTTAACTTAAAAGAAGTCTTAGTTTGCTTTTCTTATTGACATGTTTGACAAATCTTGTTTTCTTGAAAATTTATTTTTGGTAAACCTTTGATTAGATTCCTTTTAACCAATTTTGAAATTACATCCATGCTAGCATGTCTCAATTTTCAATGTCATAGCTAACTATTGTCATTTTTTAAGAGTATAGACAAGTTTCATTTAATGATTTGAAATCATTTAAATTAATTTTGTAAATATTTCTTTGTTTATATCATTCAAAATAAGCTTGATTATTGTCAATTCTTTCAACAAAGCATTCATTGGCAAGAAATGTTATTCTAAAACCATTATTACATAATTAATTTACACTAAATAGATTATGTTTTAATCCATCAACCAACAACACATTTTTAATAGTTATATCTTTGTTTAGAAGAATGTTACCTTTACCAAGAATAGTTGATTTTTTATTGTCTCCAAAAGTAACATTCTCTTGATATTTTAAGTCTAAAGATGTGAACTTGGATACGTCTTCAGTCATGTGCTTAGAGTAGCCACTATCCAAGTATCACTGTTTGATCCCACTTAAAGATCCCACAAAGTGGAGCATTATTCTTTGGTACCTATTTGAGTTTGGGTCCTTTTTGGTTAGGTGTAACAAGAATCTCTCTTTTAGAAACCAAAAATCAGCTTGCTTTTATGATTCAAATGCATTGTTCTTCTTATTGCACAATTTTGTGCAATAAGACTAGATTTTCCATAGTAATTACATGTTCCATGGGTGGCATTTATAAAACGAGTATTGTGGGACTTGCATCTACTTTCTCTACTATAGCCAATTCCATATTTATTTGAATCACACCTTTAATTTCTAAGAAGTGTGTTCAAATTCTTTTTCCCATTGGTAAACTTGGTTATAGCAGCTTTTGAATTATCTAAGCTAGCTTTCAATGTAAGATTTTCATTTTTTTAATTCCTCTAGCTGTTTTAAGATTTCATCGCTTGCAACTACTAGCACATGCAACAATATCATTATTTAAAGTTTTTACTTCAACATCAAGCAGATCGTTTTCAATTGTTAACTTTCATTGATCTTGCTTAACTCATTATTTTTACTCTTCAGCTTTTTATAATTATTATTCATCTTTTCATTTTCTAATTTCAAATATTTATTTCTTTATGTAGCTTTCATTTTCTATTTTAATCTCCTCATGCTTGATTTAGAACTTATCTAGCTCTTCTCCTACTTCCATCATTAATATTCTAAGCATGCAATTCTTTTTCTCTACTTTTACTAACTTGCTGCATACTTTATCATACATAGCATATATATCATCATAAGAAGGAGAAGATGGAGAATTTACCTCATCATCCAATATCATGAAGCATACATTCTTATCTGAGTCACTTGAGTCATCATCACTCCAAGAGGCTATGGTGCTTCCTTTCTGGATTCATTTGATGCTTTCTTGAGCAGTGATAGTATTGTTAGATGTGTCTTGGTTTGTGGCATTTGTAGCAGGTTATCACATCCGTTCTTTTTGTATCTTGATGAGCTACTGTCATCATCCACTCTCTTTGTCTTGTTGTTGGGCTTCATGAACTTCTTAAGCTTTTTGGCCATCAAGACAAGTTCTTCATTATCATCATCATCATCATCATTGGAATCATGATTAGTGGCCTTCAAGGCAATGGCCTTCTTGTTTGATTCATCTCCTTTCTTCTTAATGAGCTCATGCGTTTTGAGTGCTCCAAGAAATTCTTCTTTGTTCATAGTACTTAAATCTTGTGCTTCTTCAATGGTTGCTCTCTTTGCTTTACAATCCTTCGGTAGTGATAAGAGAAGTTAAGAATTTATTTCCAAGTTAGTGAAGTTCTTCCTAAGTACACTCAAAGGATTTATAATGTTGATGAATCAGTTATGCATCTCATCTATACAGTCACTTGGAAGCTTTTTGAAAATTTCAAACTGACACACAAAAAACTTATTTTTGTATCTCTTACTCTTGATGTTCCTTCATAAATCTTTTCTAAGTTATCTCGTATTTCTTTAGGTTATTTACATGTATAGATGCTGTTAAAATCACTTTCATTTAATCCACAATGTAGTATGTTCATAGGTATATCATTTAAATCTAATCTTTTCCAATCATCTTCATTATAATCTTTTTCCTTTTTTCCTTCGATAATCAATAGCTCATTTTCTATTACATTCCATAAGAATCTATTTTGAGCTTTTAAAAAGATTTTCATTCTACTCTTCCATATGGGTAGTTACTCTCATTTAGAAGCGATGATCTATTGATAGCTTGCCCATCTAGAAACCCTAGTTCATTTGATGCCATGATCTTTACTCGATAAGCGATTAGAGATGATGCTTTGATACCAAATGAAAACGCATTAAAAAGTGCTCAAGAGGGGGGCAGGGGTGAATTAAGTATTTGACTAAAATGTACAAACAATTAATTTTTATGCAATAGATCAAATTAAACTTTATCGAATATAACAAAACAAATTATGACATGAAATATAAAAGAGATAGAGATAGAAAAAGAAAAATTTTGCCCATATTTAACATGGAGTTCAATCCACTTCCTACTCTCCACGATCCATAATTACCTCCAATTGAGGACTTCACACCCACTTTAATAATCACAAACACAATGCTCAAGCTGAGCAGTACACCACTTTACAACACATAGGAAATAAAATATTTTCTTCACTAAAAAAATGCTCAATAACAGAGCACTTAAAAGTTTTTCCCTCTTTTTGCAGATTTTATAAGTTAATTAACAAAAGTAACAGGAGATTTTTCTAATTTGTATGTTTGCAAATAAAAGCTCTTATTAATTTTGCACTTCATGTATCTTTTCTTTTTCACCACTTCTCCACACTTTCAATCTCTCAAGGAAAAGTATTTATAACCTACGAACATTTAAATGTCCGTTGGAGATAACGTCTTAAAATCCCAAGTATTAAATGCATGCAACGGCTCTTTTTTGCCACATCAGCTCATGTTTTTAAGTTGTTGCACCTTGATCTGACCCTCGACCAAGTGTGTGCTCATTTAAATTCTTCAAGCCTTAGATTCAAACTTGTTACTCCTTAATGCTCATTGCGCCTTAAACTTGTTGCACCTCAGATTTACACCTTGACCAAGGTTGTGCATCTTTTGAACTTGTTAAGCCTTAACTTTGAGCTTGTTGTGCCCAACCAATGGACTCATCGAGCCTTCGACATGACCCGTGACCAATGTCGCGCTTAAGAATTTTCCTGCTATATCCTGTACAATCTTTAGAGAACAACACATGCAGAAAATATATATTTTCTGACATATTGATCATTATATTGTTCAACTAATTGTCTCATTAAAATTCACATTGAACATACAAGTTTAACACAAACTACAAGTTTTTTAGAACCACTAGTTTGCATATTCAAACTAGACTAGATTGTTTGTTAAGTTTCCAACTTGTCGATTTAAAGGCTTAACAAACTAGCTTGCTAGGTCTTCTCAAGTTGGGTTACTGGTTATCATTGTTACTCTCCTATTCTCATGACTTTTATATTCCGTAACATTATATACAATTTATACTTAATATATCTTAGCTTCAAACATTGAAAAAATGAATCATATATGTTGATAAACAACTAACATGAAAATGCAATTTTAATGATCAAGTGGGAAACAAAAGTCGTAAGTCATAGAATTTCCCACTCACTTTAGTCTTATTATGAATTAGTCAATATGATCATTGAAATTGATTCATATAATCGATATATAAGTTAGAATCAAATATTTACATTAAAATTTTTATAATCTTACTAAACTGTTAAAGTTTATAGAGTCTACTATTGATTAGAAAAACGCAACACCACTATCACAATTCAACTCGAGAAATTGGAGATTGTGGAAGTATGCGGAAGATATAAACATTAGAATCATGATACTTTAGGGAGGTTTTTGGATTTCAAAGTCATAAAGTTTTCACAATAATAATTCTAAGAAAGAGAGAGAGAAGAATATAGTTTTGTTTGATAGGAAATAGTTTTCCTTCTATTTACGGGTTTCAGTTTTTGGATAAATTCAATTTCTTAAGTCTACTTAACTATGGCAAGCTATTACAAGGTCATGTTTTATAATATTTTCGTATGAAAACCTACTTGCCTATTATATTAAATATTCTAAAGACGATGGTGTACTTAAAATCCTTAAAATATTAGCATTGTTTGCAAATTTATTATATGGTTTCAATTTTATTATATATCATTTGATGAAAGTTTATACTAACCCAATTCATTAACATAAGAGTTTTAATTGAATGTCGTATTACTTTTAATTGAATTTAATCATACACATTATTTAAACTAACGTTATATATTATAATTTTAATTTATTGAACTCAATACATGTTTTCATTTGTTATAACTTTATTAAATGAAGGCTTTAAGTATCTAAATTTTGACTCGTTAAAGGGATAATTCACTATTAAATTGTTTTTATTTCGACTTAACCTATATTTTAGTCTTGGGGCTTAACAATTGCAGCTTTCGATCAAATCTTTGAAGTGTTTTACACATTTAGCTTACACTTATTCATGATTAAAGTTTGAGATTAGTTTATAATGAACCTAAATCGAATATAATGGTAATGATTCAAATCTTCACGATCAAGAATCTTGGGAAGAGTCATGTTGTTTGAAGTTTTTTCAATGATATAAGTGTGTTGCTTTTCTATTTTTATAGAGATTTTTGCACAATTTTCTTTATTTATTTAATTTTTGCGTTGTCTCCTCTATACAACTAATGGCTATAAACATCTCACATAAATTCCAAGTGTGGTTTGATACGAGAAGATTTAGTTGTATCATGAGGGAATTGCACGTTAAAACTCCTATAACAAACTTAGTGTAGAGGTATAAATTCTTTAAAGAAAGAGAATTCATTTATGCTTTTAAGCCGTTTATGAAATTTTAGTTGCATTAGTCATATTTTCCTTACGGTTTTATAGAATTTACAATCACAGTTAGTGGAACGAGTGCAATTTTTAGAGTTATAATTTAAGGCTTTTTCATTGTTGGACAACTCTCCGGACAAATTTCAAATTATAGAAATTTATGCATAACAAGGACGTAAAAGTTCAAGAAACTAATGGTAGCCAACTTCTATATCAGTTATTCCAATCAAGTTGATACTGGTGCATGAAACATTGTTGTATGACCTTTATGGTATATTTGTCATGGATAAAATGCAATTGGACTTTGAAAGATGCATGGAAGTTGTAAGAATAGAAGTAAAATGATTGCATTAATTCAAAATATAAACAAATAGTTCAAATGAAATTTTATGTGCAATATGTTTGAAACACTGGTTTACTATTAATGCGTGTTCCTTGGAATATATATAAGATTTGAAAAATGCTCGACATTCACCTAGTTTGACTTTATGTCATCTACAAAATCGAATGGCTTCTTTATCTATCAATTGAAGATAATTTTGAAAGAACGCAAATATTTTCTACGAGACTTAAATTTTGTGATTCTATTTATAAAAAAAAAAACAAAAATAAAAGGGATGTGATTTTAAACACTGGATTTGAAATTAGTGAATTTGGAATTGTGTTTGTGCATTGGTTGTCAAATGTGCATGTAAATCCTAAAGTTTATTGTCGAGAAACATATTTTTAAGTGAAATGAATATGTGAATATTGTTCTTTAACGTAATCGTATGTGTTATATTATGCTTAAAATTGAATTTTATAATTGCAAGTTGACGAAACTTGATTCTATGTGATATGTTATTTAAATACAAGTTGTTGATTATATTGGCATATAGTGAACATTATGTATATCCACAACAAACTATTTAGTTAAATTTGAATTGTAATTAAGTTTAGATAATGTGAAATGATAATTGTTGTTTATTTTATCTAGATACTATGTTTATAAAACATAAAAATAGGAGTTACAGGATCGTTATGGGAATTTTAATTTTCAGTTATATGATTAATATGATCAAAATTGTGGTGGATGTGTGAATTAATGATTCATGCATTGCGAATACTTGAGGAAAAGGGGGAAAAATTAATATATAATTATCAAAAGGCCACTAAAACAAAAATAATTCAAAATTTAAGCAATTTAAACTCATCAACAGATGAGTTAGTAAGTGATTAAACTCATCTAAGTCGTCTCTTTAAGAGACAACGTTTTATAGAGAAGAGGTCAGCTAGGTAAAAATACCGAATCTTCTTCTTCCTCGTTCAGATCCTCATTTTCCTCCCATCTTTACATATGTAAACCTTAACCTGAACCCTCAATGAACATCTTCAGTTATTTTGATGAAATTAATGCGAATTCTTGGTCAATTTCGTTCAATCCACAATATTGAAGTATCGATTTGTGCATATTTTATCCAATTTCTCTCAAAATTTGTAACTCACTCACAACTTTAAGTAAGTTGTTCGAATTTCCCTTTGCAATTTTTCTTATTTCTTCAAGGCACATTGTCTTTTGTTGTTGATATGTGAAACCACATTATCTATTTTTTTTTTTTAATTCACCCATCTTTTAATAAATTTGAGGTTAAACATATTCCAGAAATAGGTTTGGAAATTTGCCCTATATTCATATAGAGATCCCACTTTTTATTTTAGATAATCCTTTCTACATAAGTTGAACAAGTGAAAGTTAGATAAAAAAATAAATTTATAGTAACTCATTTAGGAACTATGAGTCCCAATGGACATTTGCATTTAAGAATTGCTAGTTCCAATGCTTTTTGGGAAGATCATTGACAAATTTAGCATGTGCAACATAAAAAAAGAAATTAATATCGATATTTAAAAAAAGATTATCAAAATATCATTGTGATGAAAATAATCTCAGTTTTAGGTAAATTAAACTCGTTTCTTGAAGAGACGAGGTTATAAGTGAATTATCTTATCTCTTCAAAAGATAAATTTAGTATTGTAAAATCAATCTCGTCTCTTGAAGAGACAAGGTTGATTTTGTCCTCATCTCTTCAAGAAACGAGTTTACTGTATTTACATTAATCTCGTCTTTTGAAGAGACAATGTTAGCCATTATAACCTCGTCTTTTTAAGAGATGAATTCAAGTTGTCTATTTTTAAAATTATATTTTATCTAGCGGGATTGTGTGTTTTTTTTTTTTTTTTTTGAAAAAGTTATTTTTTTTCCTTAATCCGCACAGCACATTAGGTTAAAATTTAAAACACATCTTAAATGCAAGCTTGGTGGTCTATTTTGACAATTAAGTTTAATTATGTCCTATTTTAATAATAAAAAAAAAAAACACAGGCCGAGGGTAAAGTTTTTCCACTCTAGCTAAGAGTAACTTGGTCCGCTAGAAAGTTCGTAACATTAAAGTTTCGACACTGTTCTTGCCAACAAAAAGGAAATAGAAACGAACTACTGTTGCTATATAAAAAAATTACTAATATACAAATTGGATAAAATTAATTATCAATATGCAATAGTTAAATTATGTCTAGAAAACAAGATATAAAAATTTATACACAAATCGTAATTATTCATCACAATATTAAGTTTTAGCACCATATTTATATCGCGTTCAATAAACACGATATATTAATTCTCTTAGAAAAATGCGTTTTAACACCGCGATGTACGTACGTTTTATCACCACTTACTTTTTCACATTTCACTCTCGTTCAGCATCCGTCTTTTTCTCCTCTCTGTTTTCTTTTTCTTTTCTTTTTTTTTTTTTGTCTGTCTCCATTACAACTTTTTTTTCTCTCCTCTCTCTTTGTTTTTCTTTTTCTCTCTTTCTTGTCACTCTTTTCTGGCACTTCTTTCTCTATCTCACACACTCTCTCCATGTCTATCCTCTCTCTGAATCTCTCACAGATTGTCATTTTTTCCCACTCTCCATGTCTATCCTCTCTCTGAATCTCTCACAGATTGTCATTTTTTTCCCACGTATATCGTGTGTTATAATTGCGATATACACGATATCGCAACTAAAAAACGCTATATATATACATATAATATTTATTTTTATGTCATGTTTATAAAACGTGATTCTAATACTATATATTGATAATTATTTTTAACTTGATCTTATTTAAATAATTATTTTCAACAAATGCTTTAAATTAAAAATTATTTCAATAGAAACAAAAGAAGTTATTCGAAATACTCGTTTTCCATCAAAATGCTTGACTAGAATGTGGTCTAGTGGTTGGGGTTTTGCCGTTCAAGTAATTACTTCCTCTTGCCATGAAACTTAGCATTCGGGTTAGAATCCAACAAAAAGAATATTGCATTACCTAATGGTGAAAAGAGACATGAAGAGTGTGTTCTTGACTGAAAAAGGATCATCTAACGAAAAATATTTCTCTAGAACTCGTTCATATCCTGAATTTAGATACATCTTTATCTTGTTCCTGTTGTAAGACTGCAAGAGACTCATTGTGTATGGATGCAAAAGCTGCCTGTCTAGGCCTCATAGAGCATCCCGACTTCAATGCGCTGCTGTAGGGGAACCCCTAAAGCTGGAAGTGCAGACCTACAATTGCTATGCAAAACTTCATAGAAGGCAAGAATAATTTTATCAAACCAGCTACAACTATTTCCTATGTAAAATCTTGTCTTCCCACGAATGTGTACAACGCCAGCGTGCTTTGCTTCTTCCACATCAACTCTCTCTTGGTGAACTTCATGAGGAGGTGGTGGTGGGAAGCATGAATTTTGCTGTATATGTGCCTTCAAACTTTCTGTAACCTGAGTAACAAGGTCATCATCTTCATGATTTAGTGAATCCGCGTATCCATACTGAATCACGCACCCATATACCCCTTTGAGTCCAAGCCTGTGAATGACAACTCTCTCTTTAGCTGCGACCTTTGGGACCAGCAAGTATCGTAGTGTTGTAAAAACAGTTACCCTGTGAAGAGATCGCGTATTCTTTATATAGTGTCCAAGAATTGGGGTTAGGCCATCTTGGATGTTGGTATAAAAGAAGCACAATCCAGGAACTCTTTGAACATCCGGATCACACAACAGTTCTCCTAGTCTGTCCATGCTTATCTTATGTGTTAGCTCATAATCTAACTTTCTCTGCCTCCCATAAAACCAGCCAAACATGATAAATGCCATAATGAAAGATATTGCAAAGGGAATACATCCACCCTCGGGAATTTTTGTGCAAACAGCACTGACATAAAGGCCTTCCATCACAAAAAAGACAATGAAATACAGAGCAACAAGTAGTGGATGAGTCCTCCATATCATGATCATGACTAGCGTCAACAAGACAGTGGTAATAAGCATCACTAAACTAACAACCACACCTGCAACGCACATTTAAGTAATTAGAGAGATATAGATATTGGACTATAAAATTACCAATAAAGATGACAAAAGAAGGAAAAAAAAAGAAGAAGAAGAAGAAGAAATTAGACAAAAACTGTTGGAACACATGCATACTCCTATTCATTAGATCAAACAATGCATACATTAGTATTTGCATGATCAAATATAGGAGTACTGTATAAATGGCTCGGACAGTTGGTGAATTCCATCCAATAAATAAAAGTTAAAAAACGAGGAAAATTGAGACTTAAATTGCATATGCATAATATTAACTCTTAACTACATGCCAAACCCCAATGTACAAATGACTTTTGATTTTAAATTTGATGATCAAACACTTTATAACCTAACTCACCATCATGAAAGAAATTGTCTTCATTAGCTCTAAATAAGTTGATCCCACTACAGCTAAACATCTATACAATAAAAATAGATTATAACTAGTTGGACTTGCTGCAATCTTGTTGCATGTTTAATTATGACAAAAACATGAAGAGGATAGATTGGATTTTCATACCAAATGCGTTTCCAATGTCTTTTCCATCACCAAAAATGAGGATCACAGCAACGCAGAGAACCATAAGGATGTAGTTAATCTCTGGGGAGTATACTTCGCCTTCTTTGCTGGAAGATGTGTGAACCACCTTTACCCTAGGAAAGTAATCAAGTACAACAGATTGTTTAATAACTGAAAATGTGGCCGAGATAAGTGACTGGCTAGCAACAATTGCTGCGAGTGTGGCTATCACAAAGACTGGCCAATAGATAGGTCCTGGTATGAACTTGTAAAATCCATCGTCATGATCATTGGGATGTCTGATTAGATAAGCTGTCTGACCAGCATATGTCAGAATCAGGGATGGGTAGATTGTAAACAAAAATGCTATCTGCCAAGCAAGATTATCTTTTAGACTCCATAAGCCGAATAAAAATGAACACATACACAAATGGATGCGAAAACGTAACCTGGATAGAACAACGATTGAAATGGCCAAGATCTGCAAACATGGCCTCTGAACCTGTTTGGAAAAGAGACAGCATGCACATAAGTGATTTGTCCGTGAGTGATATATGAGCTGCTTACACGTGCATATGGATATCAAGATTAACAAAATCAGCACTCCAATGTCCAGTTCAGAGATAATCAGGGGGCCCTGATCATTATTTTTTAGTAAGCAACACATTCCTTTTAAATTTTAACTAATGATAGAGAAAAAAAGAATCATGTATGTGTGAAACCAAGTGCATTTCAAATCCTAAAAGGAAAATCATTAATGATTCATCTTTTCAATATTATTAATAATTTCAATTGCAATGATTTTTCTCTATTCATTTTTGCCAAATTCCGTGCACGCAGATTCTCTGTAGTTATTATCATGAATATTGACAAGTGGACTAACCTGTAATGCAAAGTACTGTGCCTCCAAGTAATAGCCAGCCTTCCTTTCCATTTCGCAAGAAGAATTGGACAATATAGTGGGGTGACAGGGCTTTAAATATACCGGGATAATGCTTTATAATGCTGTAGATTCCTACCAAGGGAGTGCACAAGGTCCATGCCCCCATTATGGGGGAAAATAAGAAGCTGACTCTGGAGGTACCATACTTTTGCAGAAGGAACAGAACAATCAAAACAAATGCCGAGAGAGCTTCCACCCAGGCTGCAAAATAACAATAAGCAAACCTCTAAGATTGTGAAGAAAAGGTTTTTTCATTTACACGAGTAGTCATATTTTCTATGCTTTTTTATACAGACATATTCCAGAGCAAGTAGTGAAGGGGCAAAAGGGATTTGGCATTATTTTCATATAAAAATTTTCAACTTTACACTTGAATAGTCAGTCCTCAGTTGAACCTTATACATTCAAAACTATATCATGATTAAGACCAGCAGTTATTTTTCTCATTAATTATTCCCAACCCAGCATGCACGTTAAGTGCATGAAAGAGTATTGGTTCATAATGTTAATGGAATCAGATAACCTGCTAGGTCTCCACCGTCTTGACAGGAGATGGAATGATGTATCATGTGGTACGATATTGACAAAGGACATTTTAATTTCACATCATCTTTCACCAATTACTGGAATCTAAGTGACAATTTATCTGACGTACAGCAAGATA